>SEYY01018328.1:77500-87500 GCA_009176605.1 Armadillidium nasatum
ATTTTAAATTATGTAAAATATATATATTTTTAATATCTTAAAAATTTATATTTTTAACCCCTCTGTCTTAAATTTTTATATGTTATTTATTATATATATATATATATATATATATATATATATATATATATATATATATATATATATATATATATATATATATATATATATATATATATTATATATATATTTTTAATTTTTATTATTAAATTTATTATTATTATTATTATTATTATTATTATATTATTTATTATTATTATTATTATTATTATTATTATTATTTTTATTATTTTGTTCAAATATTTATCTATATGGTCTGTTACGTTTGGAAATTTATTATCATTATTATTTCTCAAAAATTATATATAATTACCTTTAGCCCGTGTATGATACTGTTGCAGTGGTCCTGTGGGACAGTGTCAGCGATTCCTATTACAAGACCCTCATAACCATTGTGAATAAGTTCAAGCTGTTGCCTGGATTCTACTGTAGAAGTCAAAACGGCAACAGTCAAGATAAACTGCGTGATGAGCATTTTTGTTGATATTTTATAGCTGGATCGAAACTTTTTTGAAAATACCATTTTTCGGAAATATTATTATTTTTATTTTTTATTTAATTTTAATATAATTTTTATTCCTTTTATGTTTTTATCTTTTGTTTATATTATTAATTTATTAACTCCAAACATCAGCACTGTTTTAATTTTCTCACTTAAATTTTAAATGTTTTCTTCATTTTTTTTTTCATAAATTCTTGTTCTTTTATTTCAATTTAAAATCATTTTTTTTTATTATTTTACATAAAAAAAAAAGAAATTTTTGAAAAACTCATCAACTTGAAAATTTAAAATAATTTTCTTTAAAATTAATAATATAAAAATTCACTAGAAATTCTTCAGACGTATTTGCAATTACTATTTACTGATATCTTATTCAGTAGAAAATTCTTAATACTATCTGATATATCGTACTTTTCATATAAGTAAATAACAAAAATTGCCACCGAGATGCACTCAAAAATTGAGCTTCAGCAACACACCCAACGTTCATCAAAGTCCAACAAGTACTGACGATCACACAGGCCGATTCTTTGGCTTTTGGGTTCCTTCCTTCCTTCGTTTCGCAGGAGTTCCTTTCGGCATTAGCAGCTCTTAGTTGGCTGAGCTGGCTGAGATTGGCTTTCATATGGCTTAGCGGCCGTGGTTAGAATGGCTGAGAAATGGAAACTCCGCCCAACGTTTAAACGTTCTTGTACCATACCGGTTAATAAATGAATTTAAAAAATGACTTTTATGAACCATAATAAATAATTACCCATAGTAATTATAAAACAAACTGTATTTACAAGTATTTACAAGCTAAAATTCAAAAGGATTTGATATTTAATAACATAGGAAACGAAAATTAAAATTTTTGAACAAAAAGGGCATCGCACAATCCTTTTTTTTTTTTATCTTAGTATTAATAATAATAATAAAAATGGCTGCCTTATACCCACACCTAAATGACATTATTCAAATGAGAATAGAAATACGCAATATTTTAAACCTATTTTGCTCTCCAGATACTTAGATAATTTCATTTTATATAAAATATGAGGACTTCAGTGAAATGTACTCAAAACATTTATATTCAAATATTTTTTTTTTTTTTATTTTATATATTTTAGTATTTTTATGCTTCGATTTTTACTTATTTTAAAAATATAAAAAATATTTTTAAAAAACCTATATATTTTTTTTTATTTCTCTTATCTTCATATTTTATATTTTATTTTAAAATATATATATTTTTTTTTTTCAAAATTTCCATAAATATTTTCTTGAAACATAAAAAAAAAAAAAAATTATATATATATATATATATATATATATATATATATATATATATATATATATATATATATATATATATATATATATATATATATATATATATATATATATATATATATATATATATATATATATATATATATATATATATATATATATATATTAAGGTACAACAATATCTGCTGTTCCACATGTTTATAAATACAAATATACTAATATTTTTATTTTTTAATTTCTTTATTTATTATTTATTTATTTATTTTTTTATTTATTTATTTATTTATATATTTATTTATTTTGAAGATATTACAATTAACCACATGTGAATGCGTATTTTTCAAATACCCAAAGCTGGTCATAAAATATAAAATAGGTCAAATTGACCTTTGACCTGTCGATCATACGATCATGTGCATCAAATTTATGGTCAAAAAATCATTCATTCACAATTTGTTCTATTAATTAATAATAATATATATATATATATATATATATATATATATATATATATATATATATATATATATATATATATATATATATATATATATATTATATTATATATATTATATATATATATATATATATATATAATATATATATATATATATATATATATATATATATATATATATATATATATATATATATATATATATATATATATATATATTATATATATATATATATATATATATATATATATATATATATATATATATATATATATATATATATATATATATATTGCAAGCTTTCAATAGTTTCTGGCACAAAGCTATGATCCTAAACCTCCTTCTTAAGGTATTTATATCCTTGTCTCTGTAACTTCACTTTGATTTCCTTTCCGGTCGTTATATAGTAAGTAGCATTTGTAGACGGAACCGTTCATCTATTAAATATTATAAACCGTTCATCTATTAAATTTTATAAACAGTGGTGTTCCTCAGGATTCTGATCTGCCACCAATTCATTTCATATACTTTTGATCATTGTTCCCATTTCGCACTGCTCCTATCTACTACAATGTTGACGGTTTCACCATTCATTATTCTTTTAATTAAGATTGAAAACGACTCACTCATCAGTGTGAGGAGGGTAGCCTTGGAGCTTCTGACTTCTGATCTGCCTCGTTTCTGCAGGTTGGTGCTAAGAAAACATGATTGTTTTCAACGGTTTAAAAACTCACTTCTTTATATATCTACTCTCCATTATTCTAAGTTCAATAGTAAGTCTTCTCTCTTTTTTTTAATTGTAAAATTAACTACGACCCTTCTCTTTTAGGTCTCTTAGCAAAAGCTCAAACCCATAGCTTTTATATTAATCTCAACTATAACTTCAACTTCGAAAACACGTAACTTGAACCTTCTTCTGTACTTAATATCAATGATTTTTCTTTTACTCATGATCTTTCTTGAAACTATCATTTAATCACTTATTCTAAGCAAGCTCCTTAGGGATTATTAGTCCTGAGAATGCAGCCGAACTTTATCTCACCACACTAGTAGCAGAGTCTGTTTTATGGGATGATTCCATGATTTCTGATGTCTTTATTAAGGTGGAGTTTTTAGCTTTTCATCTTTTCAACTTTCATATTCTCACTAACTCTCTCCAATCTCTTTCAAGCAGTCGTATTTTTTAATCACTTATTTAATCGCTGTTATAATGAAATCTTTAGTCACACATTTCTCATTTTTGAGAAGAGTTGGTGAACTGCAAAATTTATCCTTACATATCGTTGGGACAAATGGTAAAAATGTCACAACAAATTTTATCAGTTATTTTCTTATCAGAAATAAATTGGTGAAGTGACTTTCTTATGTTTAACATGTCTTTTCTTTATTGAAAATTTTACTCTGACATTTATGCCACTTGTCCCAACGATTCGTTTATATATATATATATATATATATATATATATATAATATATATATATATATATATATATATATATATATATATATATATATATATATATATATATATATATATATATATATTACTGTTCCCGGTTGTACATTTCCAAGCTTTAAAATGTAAATAAGTCGACAGTTATCAAGGTCTAAAAAGAATCTTAAACTCTGTTTTATAAAAGGAATAAATTCTTCTCATCAGCAGCTAACGATTTTATATATATATATATATATATATATATATATATATATATATATATATATATATTATATATATATATATATATATATATATATATATATATATATATATATATATATATATATATATATATATATATATAATATATATATATATATATATATATATATATATATATATATATATATATATATATATATATATATATATATATATATATATATATATATATATATATATATATATATATATATATATATATATATATATATATATATATATATATATATATATATATATATATATATATATATATATATATATATATATGCATGAATGTCTGTTCGTAGATATTTAGACATATAGACAGATAAATGGGTGAATGGAAGGAATTATAGGGGAAAGAGAGACAGAGACAGAGAGAGAGAAAGAAAGAGTGAGAAAATAAAAGAGAGAGAGAGAGAGAGAGAGAGAGAGAGAGAGAGAGAGAGAGAGAGAGAGAGAGAGAGAGAGAGAGAAAGGTCCATATGTCTACCTGACATTTTTCCAAAAATTAATTTCTGAAAAATAGTCTTCATTTCACGTCTTTGGTACCGCCTCCTATAATGAAGGGATTTATCTGGTTGAAATCAGGTCATAAGGTTCGATACCCACCGTTAGGCATAGAAATAATGTAGGGACACACTGTTTTATTATATTATCTTTAATATACTCTTTCGTTACTTTCCTTCTCTGCTTTGTTTCGCTATTTTTCTTTGTAATTCTGTTTTATTCATTTTTGTTCTTTTGTTAATTCCTATAACTATTCACTTCATTTTTTTTTATTTCATTTTTTATTTTGTAGTATTAATCATTTTTCGTTAATTTTCATTTCTACTCTGTTCAATATTGTGTTTCAATATTGACAATATTTTTTCCATTATCAATTTATTAGCGATTTTCTTATATGTACTGATTTAATACACTTTAGATAACTAACTGATTTACTACTTGTTTTCATTACTCTACTTGTTACTACTCTACTTCTTTCTCTAATAGTTACTCATTTCATTGCAATACAGAAGCGCCACCTTTATTTTAGCTATGGAATTCAATTAAGCTATTTTCTATCCCTATTTCGAATTAAATGAGAGTAATTATGGAGAATATACTGTATACAAAATAATGTATTCGAGTATTGTATTTTGAAAAAATAATTTAATTTAGTGATTTACTACAGCTTCTATATCCTGAGTTAGAGAGTTATTTAAATCAAACTTTTATGTTTAACAATTTCAAAAACTAAATATAAATTTTTTTCCCAAGATTAAAAAAATATCAGATGCAATGAGGATGTTTGTGTAGTTTGTTAAATAAGTTGGATTATATTAAGATTTATCCCATTTTGCAAATCTGTATATATATATATATATATATATATATATATATATATATATATATATATATATATATATATATATATATATATATATATATATATATATATATATATATATATATATATATATATATGTATATATATATATATATATATATATATATATATATATATATATATATATATATATATATATATATATATATATATATATATATATATATATATATATATATATATATATATATATATATATATATATATATATATATATATATATATATATATATATATATATATATATAATATATATATATATATATATATATATATATATATATATATAATATATATATATATATATATATATATATATATATATATATATATATATATATATTATATATATATATATATATATATATATATATATATATATATATACAATAGTGATATATATATATATATATATATATATATATATATATATATATATATATATATATATATATATATATATATATATATATATATATATATATATATATATATATATATATATATATATATATATATATATATATATATATATATATATATATATATATATATATATATATATATATATATATATATATATATATATATATATATATATATAATATATATATATATATATATCCTATTTGATAGCTAAATATTTTGAAATTTCAAATTGTTTTGCTTTGTGTTCAGCATTCGTGACAATGATTGAGGTGAAAAATTTTTCAATCTAAATTTGAATACTAACAAGTCCAGACAAGGAGAGAGATAGATAGATAGATAGATAGAGAGAGAGAGAGAGAGAGAGAGAGAGAGAGAGAGAGAGAGAGAGAGAGAGAGAGAGAGAGAGAGAGAGAGAAGGATATACAATAAGGTGAGAAAAATAAGAATCAAACTAACTTATTCATGTGTGTAAGGTTTTTTCGCTATTTTATAAATTTGGAAAATTATCATATTATTATATTATATATTATATATATATATATATATATATATATATATATATATATATATATATATATATATATATATATATATATATATATATATATATATATATATATTATATATATATATATATATATATATATATATATATATAATATATTATATATATATATATATATATATATATATATATATATATATATATATATATATATATATATATATATATATATATATATATATATATATATATATATATATATATATATATATATATATATATATATATATATATATATATATATATATATATATATATATATATATATATATATATATATATATATATATATATATATATATATATATATATATATATATATATATATATATATATATATATTATATATATATATGTATATAATATAATTGTACGTGTGTATAAATGTTTCTTTGTCAGTTTGTATTAACCTCTTTCATCACCTTTTATTTAACATCAATTTTTTTTGCATCTTTTCTCATACTGACCAACTCTTCGTTTTCCCATATCGAATTGCTGAATTATTTCGTTCAGTTCATTGAAGCGTTAAAAAGAAAAAAGAAAAGAAAGAAAAAAAATTACATAGACCGAAAAATGAACTCCTTTTCAATCCGGCTTTCCTTAATCCTTCAACCTTTGCCCCAAAATATAACTCGAATTTAGGATTGGTAAGCTTATTACTGCGAAGGAACAGCGATTTTCTTCTCCATTCATAAATTTATCTCATATACACGGTTAATTAAAAGAGTGGGTAAAAATTTCTTTTGTTTTAGAACTCGATGCACAAATGCTATTTTAATCGATTCTATTTTATACTGAATATATTTGCGATTAAAATGGGATTGGAGAAAAATAGGTGACTAACGATGTTGTGGGAGAATATTTTGTGACTGACAATGTTATGGGAGAAAATTTAGTGACTAACAATGTTGTGGGAGAAAATTTAGTGAATAACTATGTTGTGGGTGAAAATTTAGTGACTAACAATTTTGTGGAAAAAAAATTTAGTGATTTACAATTTTGTGGAAAAAATTTAGTGACTAACAATGTTGTGGGAGGAAATTTAGGGACTAACAATGTTGTGGGAGACAATTTAATGACTGACGATGTTATGGGAGAAAATTTAGTGACTAGCAATGTTGTGGGAGAAAATTTAGTGACTAACAATTTTGTGGGAGAAAATTTAGTAACTAACAATATTGTGGGAGAAAATTTAGTGTTCATCTTATTTAGATTTAGTATTAAAATGAAATACTGATTTAATGGTTGACTGCTTTTCTGGTTAAAGGATTATTTGGCTCAATGGATTCGTAGTTATTGGTTCCATGATTTCTGAAAAAAATATTTTTACCTGTTTTGAATCTAATAAGCAAGAAAAAAAAGGGCTCCAAGTTTTTGACCTTATTAGGAGTAAATTTAACGCTACAATATTCAATCCTTCGTCAAAATCCTAAGAAATCCTTTATGCTTCATGCGTTTTTAAATTACTCTGCATTTTCTTTGACTAATCAGTCGTTAAAATGAAATATACTCTTAATAAGAATTAAAATAAATTACTATTCCTTAGTTAATGAATATATGATTTTGTATACCCTTTAAAAATGAAACATTAATGTAAATATAAGACCGTGTAAAATTTTGATGCATCTATAAGATCATATTTATTATTGTTGTAAGGATAAGTAAATATGAAACTTTGAGGTAAATAAAAGATCATTTGTAATTATAAGAGAATATAATATAATAATATAATAATAATATAATATAATAATAGTATAATAATATAATATAATATAATATAATATAATATAATATAATATAAGATCATGTGAAAAAAGGGGTAAATTTAAAAATCATGGGAAAACTATACGTTAATACGATTATGTGTAAAGCTAAAAAACGTATAAGATCCTGAATGATATTTTAATAATTTTAATATCATGTTTACTATTGGTGTAAATGTTTATGCATAATATTGATTAAAAAATAAGGTCATGTGTGCAACCGATTCAAATATAAGACCATGCGTAATATTGACATTATTATAATATCATAATTTATATTTAAATGTAATATTACCATATATATATATATATATATATATATATATATATATATATATATATATATATATATATATATATATATATATATATATATATATATATATATATATACGTCCACCGTTGCGTTGTCCTCTTTGCACAAGGGGTGCCCTGCTTTCCCACCAATTTTGTGTGGACGTAGGGAACCCCAGGCTAGCCCGTTGTGGTGTCTTCTTCTTTCCAGCCACCTCTATTCTGTGTAACTCTCTACCATCATCTATTTTTCCTCCTGTATTTAATTTTCCACTTTTTAAGGCTTCAGTCTGCGCCCACTTGAGGGTTGTACGTTAGGTGTGTGTGGTTAAACGAGTTTTCTCCCTATGTATGTGTGTGTGTTTTCTTCCCGCTTGTGTGTGCCCCTCCTTGAAAAAGGATCTGCCCGTGAGTGGTGGCGTTCCATAATATATATATATATATATATATATATATATATATATATATATATATATATATATATATATATATATATATATATATATATATATATATATATATATATATATATATAAATATATAATAAAATAAAAAAAAAAATAAAAAAAAAAAATAAAAAAAATAAATAATAAATAATAATAATAAAATAATAATAAAATAATAATAATAATAATAATAATAATAATAATAATAATAATAATAATAATAATAATAATAATAATAATAATAATAATAATAATAATAATAATAATAATAATAATAATAATAATAATAATAATAATAATAATAATAATAATAATAATAATAATAATAATAATAATAATAATAATAATAAATAATAATAATAATAGATATAATAATAATAGTAATAATAAAAAAAGTAATAATAATAATAATAATAATAATAATAATAATTATAATAATAAAATGAATTATTCAAAAGTACTTTTACATTGAAATAACTAAAAACTTGTTAAGATTTGTTAAAAATAAGGAAATAGAACAAAAAATACAGGGCTTCCAAAAAGTTGATGCTTTTTCGAAAGAAAATTAAACTTTGAAACTAGTCGAGACTTCTTGAAAGCCTGTACAAGAGTCTGTACAAAGAAAGCAAAAAGTATTGTTATGTGGTTTTATATAAAATGTTTATACGAAAAGATCTCTTTATATTTATTTATAACAGGATCTTCTTAATCAGACGAATGAAGATATTCTCCTCCTTACTCCGAAGATAAAATTCTTCAGATATTATTCATGCTCGAACGGTCGTTCTTGATGAAGACAGCTTATTATTTCTTATTTATAAAAAAAAAAAGAAAAAAAAAAGAAAAAAAAGGAAAAAACAACTTTCTTTATAATTCAAATGCAAACAGGTTTCATAAGATATTGCTAGTAATATATTTTGTTTATGCAGTATAACTTTGTTATATACAGTATATATATATATATATATATATATATATATATATATATATATATATATATATATATATATATATATATATATATATATATATATATATATATATATATATATATGTGTGTGTGTGTGTGTGTGTGTGTGTGTGTGTTTATGTGTGCGTGCGTGTATGTGTGTGTGT
>SEYY01018330.1:0-17584 GCA_009176605.1 Armadillidium nasatum
TTAAAATGATTTTGGTAGTTTGAAATAACTCAGAAAGGAAGGAGGGAAAAAAAATCTAATGTAGATGCATTTGTAAAACAGTTAAGCTAGTAAAACAATTTTCCTAGGTAAAATAAGAGCTTAGGGAGCTAGACTTGTTGCTCAAACAATGTCATGCCAATTGTTGGCAAATATTATACCTAATTTGTATTTGGCAGAGCAAGTACAGAGAAATATGAAATAAAAAAAAAGTTAGACATCAGTGGGGAATAAACCTTACACTGATAATTTAGTGAAGAATTTTTATATGTTGCTGGGATTGATTTCCAAGCTTTCCAGTATTGGTTTGTCCGTCTGTTAATTATAATAGAAGCTAGGCTGAGAAAGGAACCCAAATCCTCAAGGGTCTAGAAGTTTTTTCAAAGCTATAGTTTTGTTGAGATTGAGAGGTTATATGTTATACTTCTGAAAATAAAAACTCATAATGTGTTTAATTAACAGACAGTTACATTTATGGATTACTGTTTGAATCCATTATTATTTCATTTTGTAATTATTAAAATTTTATATGGTTGCCATTAATTTTAAAAGTTTTTTATAATTATGTCATTTGATTATTTTCTATTAACTTGTAAATTATTTTTTATTATATATCATTTTTTTATCTCTGTAAATATTTTCAAATAGTTATCTAAAATTTTGGTAAATATGTAGGGTTTGTCTCTTACCTATTTAGTTATTATAAATTGGAAACTGGAAATGTATTTTTTGAAGAAAACAATAAAATGGTCGGAAAATCATATTTGTTATTAAAATACCTTGAGTAAAATAGATTTTGAATATAAAAACTTTTGTCTTTAAAATGCGTAGTAAATAATTGAGCAGGTGGTCAAAACATAAGATGCAATTAGATTTAAATAAGAAAATGAACTTAACGATTGATAGGGGAGACTTTAGGAGTAGTGATCATTTATTAATAAATAAAAAAAATAATAAATTGCATCAATAGGGAAAATGTTAGATTTCAAAAAGTTTGCGCCTTGAAATGGTTTTTGAACTGTTAGGGAGAGTGGCAACAATAACGAAGATCCAACCTGCCTACACAGAGTTTTTGCTTTTGATGACCCCGGAATTGACGAAATATTTACATACTGCGTTCAACTCCGTCAGCCATAGAACAAGTATTCCGTTCGCACTTAATTCGAAAGGGCACCAGAGGCCTTATTTATTTTCGGTGCGACGACTACCTTTCACAAGGAAGGTGATGATCACCTTCCCTATGCAAGACGGGGCCCAATGACTTTTGCAAGAAGGTTCCCTTACGTGGGCTTATTATTTACTTTATTAAAAACCCATTGACAAATCTACTCTAACCGTTACTCAATATAACTAAATATGAGAAAGAGGGAAAGTGAAAGAAATATGATAACGATACTTTACACTTTAATATCAAATATGGCAAAAGGGTTAATACAACAAGGATAACTTTAATAAATGAATAGTCAATATAAACAATGAGCCCTATTGTCCATCTATTTTTCCCCAATCCTATAATTTATTGATTAAGAGCAATCAATTTCTTTTTTACAATGTTTTCTATATTAATGGGATATTTGATAGCTTCTAAGACACTTGCTGAATCAACCAGCACCTAATTTAGGAGGAGTCAGGACTCATGAAAGGAGCTATTAGTATGAAGAACAGAAGACACAGAAGTTGGAAGAATATATTAAATACTGGGCTTATCTGTAGTTTTTGCAATATTTGGCTTTCGCTCTTGTACTTCTGTTAATGCGATTGGAATGGTTTATACCTGGTTTCTCCTTTAAACAAGTATACAATTCTGAATGATGATACGTTGACAACTAAATCAGTTTCAGGTAATGATCCCAATTCTGATTGTACCCGTCCAGAGACGGCAATAAATTGTTGTTATTCCAATATTTTTTAGAGATCCAAAGTTCAATCCTGGGGAAGTATCAGTCGATCCTAGTTGAGAGATGTGCTTCAACCCAAGCTCAGAATATAAAGGTTTGGCCCAACAGAGAATATAAAGGTCCGACCCAAACTTAGAAGCCTAAAATACAATTTGCTTTTATTACTTCCTTATCCCATTAATATTTACCTATATATATATACATATGAATATTAAATAACACTTGAAATCATTATAAAAATAATAAATATATAAACCGTACCTTTTAAGGCAATGACTTTTGGCTTAACTCCTAACTGGTGAAGGCCTAAGCAATTTTAATAATTATCCTGTTTGGATAATAATTCAACTTTCTCGAGTTGGTTATAATAAGTCACAAATTATAGAAAATATAAAGCAAAATTCAAAATAAATTATATCAGAACAAAATTCAAAATTCTGTAACAGAAACAGTTATTAGCATCATAATATTTAAACAAAATAAAAGAATGAACAAAAAAAAAATAATTTAAACATAACATAAATGATTTGGTTTACTATCAGTATTCTGATAATAACAAAACTAAAAACACCAAAAGTAAATGAATATAAAAATGGTACTGATTATGAATTAATAACTCTCCCTTTTATCCCCCTCCACCAGATTTTAGCCCCCCCCTAATTTCTGAAGGACTATTTTTCATAGTAGGGAATACATAGTAGGAAATGCATTACACATAATACAATACATTGCAAAAAAAAATTCCCTTTTTTTTTTTTTATATATAAAAATACAAAAAGTTTTACAAAATATAAACTCATTTTCAGCCAAATAACCATCAATTCAAGAGTTCTATTTACAGTTGCTTTCTTAAATTGTGGATCCTCTTTTCCCTCTGCACAGCTTGTTCAAAATCATGGAATAACCAAGACTGGTATTCCAGATTATTATTCGTGTGAGCTGATCTTTGCTCAATTGATTGTCTTATAATAGCCTGGAAAAAGGCAATATTCGCTTCACTATTATAATGTAAGGTATCATGAGTAATACCAGTTGAGGTAGAAGCAACTGCACCGGCATCATCATATTTATTAGGAAACTTTCCATAATCATAATCGGGAAGTGTATATGTATAAAATTTATGAGCATCTCCCCATGTGGTCTCTTGTCGATGTTGATCATTTGAGGTTTGTGGTTCATGACTCGTTGTTGGTATGGGATAATATCCCTCATAAGTAGATGTAGAAGATTCTTGGAAATCTACAACTCTTCTTAAGCATTTATCCACATTATCACTTTCTTGGTTTTCCCTTGGGAAATTGGTTATATCATCATCGTCGTCATCAGAGCTGACAGGTAATTGTCGGGAATGTACGAGCATCCTGGAGTGTATGGTCTTTCCTTTCTTAGCTACAGGTTCACCGTAACGATCGTGACCTGAAATTTGATAGAATATATTACGGGTACTTTTTATGAAGGCCTCCAAAAACCTTGTGTTCCCGTGTAGTCCATCAGGCAAAAGTGAACAATTTAAGGTATCAGATTCTCCTCCAAAGAAATAAACCATTGGTGATTTATTATTTATCTTTTCACGTTTTCCTCGACTATCATAGAAATTATTAAGCGCATGCTCCGCCTGTATTACATGTTTATCAATCCAATGATATTCGTCGTTCAGTAAGGTCTTGAACAATCCTAAAGACTTTAATGGAGTGTTGTCTCATTTTTGAAGCATTTAGGATGGGGTGATCTTGCAAAAAATCTTTGTATCTGGACCCCCATTCCCTCACAATTCTTGTCTGATTAAATGTATAAAGGTCCTTGATAGCAGGAAGAACCAAATACATGATACAGTTTGGGTTTTTTTTCGTACATTTCTTTATATAAAAGATTCATGATGGAAGGAACGTCAGAAATAGATGGATTGTGGACGGGACAAAATACAGTGATATCATGTCGTCCTTTGGTATTAATAGTCATTCTTTTCCAAGCCAAAGTAGTTAAGGCCCAGATGAATACAACGTCGATTTGGGGTATCATACCCCGTCGAAGTAAAGAAAGGCACTCATCAATCCGTGCACCAGAACGAAATTCGGTAACAGCATCGATTCCATATTCTCTACGCAACCATCTCTGGCCATCCCGAAAGATCTTGACTTCGGAGGCACCTACACACAGCAAGTGGATCATGGCGATGAAGCGTTGTTTTCTGTGGGTGGAGATACACAATATGCTGATTAGTACCATGTAGGAATAGTATTCCCGCAACTCCGCTATCCCCCCCAACTAAGCACTAAATTGACTCAGCAAGTGTTTATCAAGGAGTTGCGGTCGTAAAAAAAATTTTTTTCTTTTATTTTTATGTACAGAAGTCTGTAGTGATTGTCGAGTCGCAACCCTATTTAATGTATTTGTTAGAAGATTATGCATTGTTTAGGCAAAGAAATATTTCGCACATTAAAGAGGATTGTAAGGACAAAACAAATAAACTAGTTTCAACACTCAATGAATTTAATCTTTAATTCAGGGACAAAAACTGTTACATTTGAAATTATATTTTTAGGTTTTTCAATTCATCAAATAACTCAAAATCACAAAAAAAACTATCTTTATAAATTTGGGACTTTAAATTACTTAACCAAACCAGTGTTTGGTAACATTATTATAAAGGCTTAGTATCAGTTTTAGAAAAGAAATTTTATGTATTTGTGGTGGTTATAGGAAAGGATAGTTTGGAAGACCTAACATATTCCAACGGTTGGAGCATAACATTAGGGAGGTTTGGGACTGTTCCTCGAGATCGCGTGAGTGGTCTAACAACAGGTGTTTCAATTACGATAGTTGGTGATCCTATAGGCAAATTTTCCCGAGATAACCGTCTCCTAAGAACTAATTCTCCTTCAACAGAATAATTGTCTGGTAAACAATCCAGATGGGGAACAGTTGACATTTGCGTAACCCCAAAGTTATCTTCTAAAAATTTCCTTAACGTACCCGGAGACTGAGTTTCAGAATGTGCCGATCCCTCCTCAGATATATGCGAGGTGGTTAATCCAGTAGTCGTTCTAGTAATTCCAGATACGTCAAAAGTGGAATTCATCCATCCTTCAACTAATGGATCTATTATTGTATTTTCATGTGAGTCGTGTACATACATTGACGTATGATCCCATTCTAATTCTAATGGTCTTCGGGATCAATAACAATATTTTCAGTATCTTGTGATGATTTTTCATGGGAATCTTTATTATAATCCATTGGCTCGAATCCGCTGAATCCAGATGATGAATCGTCCATTTCAACAATTTTGTAAATCTCTCTAGTAGATGATTGAGGTATTAACACTTCAGGACTGTTTTGCAATGGAGACGAACATGATGGCGTTTGGGAAGTACTTTGCAATTGGGATGAATAGAAGAGAGGAGGCGAAATTGTGTGAGATATGTTATGCATAGGGACAGTTGGAAAGACAGTAGAAGAGTTAAGAAGAAAGCTGGGGGAACAGTTGGAATAGGATCTAATATATTAGATATTGGTTCTTGGGAAAGTAAAAATCTACTTTGCTCGCTATTTTCCTTTTCCCTTTGACTTATTTCATTTTTACTCTTATTTATTTGTGCGATTGTATTTTGCAACACTTTTAAACGCCCTATGATTGATTCAGATAAGTTCTGTGTCTCGGCAGAACTTACTGGTAGGTCGGTAAAACCTAGGAAATTATCCTCACCATCCTCCACTCCTGTTGGATATTCCTCTTCTTGTAACACCTCATCAATACCATCATCCTCATACAATTCCATGCAAGAATCAGATTGTACCGAGGAACCATCTGCAGCATTCACATCCAATTCATCCTCTAATTCATTTGTTTTGAAAAGGATGTCAACAAATTGTGGATTCCTTTTCAAATAGTTAGGTATGTCGATCCATTTTCGTAAATGTGAAAAGTGCTGTTTCTCTTCTTTGTTATTGGAACCATTAATTCTTTTAATGTTATATGTGATTTTATTCTCATTGACCTTTGTAATGACAAAAGGTCCTTCCCACCTAATTTTAAATTTATTTTCCACATGATGGCCTTTACTAATCACCTTTTTAGCTACTTTCTGCCCTTTCTTATATGGCTCAAAATTGATTGTACCTTCATCCCAATATTGTGGAAAACTGTGAGAGACTTCAGGATGGATATTATTTAATATGAACTTAGATGGTGAAGTCTTTAATGAACTATGATAGGTATGATTATAAATACTTATAGATGATGGAAGTTCTTCATCCCAGTCAGTTTCATGGTCCAATACCAAACATTTTAATGATTGTATCAAACTTCGATTGAACCTCTCACATATCCCATTACTCGCGGGATGTAGAGGCGTTGTTCTTATGTGTTGAATATTAAATTCAGATAGTACTTGTTGAAAGTTTGCAGATACAAATTCTGTCCCATTGTCGGTCAACATCCGGTTAGGGATTTTTAATAAGAAAGGTAACATTTTCTTCTTTAAAACTCTGGCTACTGTGTCGCTTTGTTTATTGTTAATGGGAACTGCGCAAGCCCACTTAGTAAAGTGATCAATCAGGACTACTACATATTTATTTCCGGATCTGGTTATTGGAAATTGTAGTAAATCCATAGCCATTAGATCAAAAGGACTCTTGGCCGTTATTTTCAACGTAGGTGGTACAACATTTGTTGAATGAGTCTTAAATTTTTGGCATGTAGGACAACATCTTACGATGTCAGATACTATCTGATTGACTCGTGGATGCCAGAAATGTCGATACAATAATTCTAATATTTTATTTCTTCCTATGTGCGCACAACCCCAATGCAAATTTATTACCACAGTGATTATAAACTTGAAAGAGAGTGCGTACAGAATTCTACCAGAGCTATGTTGGTAATATAAAATGTCATTCTTAATCATTAACCTAGGATGATGTATTTTAAATATTTGGGTCCTTTTGCTCCATTGCGTGACAGGAATTTGGTTTTTGATCTGCCTTATTATACAACTAATAATTGAATCAGTCCTTTGATCTTCGATAATATCCAATTCAGGGATATTATGCTGAGTTACATCCACTTGATCATATATTGGACTTATAGAATGAATATTGATGATAATTTCATCCATATTGGTTCTTATTACTGGAGGTTGTTTTATCAAATAATTGTAATGAACTCCTCCTAAGCATTTTAAACTGCATATCTCTTGAGCATCTGGAGAACCATACATCATAGGCTTTATATCTTTGAAGAAGATTTGTACTCGTACTTTAAATAATGTACAGAAAGCTTCTATTACCTCAGGTTTAGGAATATGTCCACTGAGTTTCATCGCATTTAGTTGTTTGCGGATATTTTTCTCTTTCAATTTATATTTTTCTATGTGCTTTAAAAGTTCATTAATCACTATGACACGTAATTCCAGATGATTGTCGATAGTACCATATAAAAACAAGGAAAAGCACATGAATAATGCATCACCACCTCCCGGAATCGTGATCATCTCAAATCCCGGAGGTAGGAATTCGACTTCGTGTTTATTAGCATTGTCTTGTTCTGATAATGGCAAATTTGGTACTGGGGATCTTGATAGTGCGTCTGCGATAAGATTACTTTTCCCCACTATGTGTCTTATTTCGAAATCAAACTCATTCAATTCCTCCCAAGTCCTAGCAACTCTGCCATCAACCATACTCATATTTTGCAAGTATATTAGTGGTTGATGGTCTGTATAGATGACAAATTTAACCCCTCTCAGGAAAGCTTTTAGTGATTTGACAGCCCATCGTAATGCTGTCAGTTCTTTGTCGATGGTACTATAGTTCTTTTGAGCACCATTAAAAGTTGTGGAGATGTAAGCGATGGGTTTTTGAACTCCATTTTGCTTCTGAGAAAGACTGGCCCCTGCTCCTATGTCAGAAGCATCTACATGAAGTTCCATTGGGGAAGCTTCAGAACTATAATCTGGGAAACCCAGCAGGATAGGATCCACTAATGCCTGTTTTAGCTGGTCGAAAGCATTTTGACATTTTTCATTCCAGGAGACAGTCTTCCCTCCTGTTTGAGAGGATAATGGTTTTGCTATTTGAGAGCAATTGGGTATGTGCCTTCTGTAAAAATTGACCATACCTAGGAATTGTCGTAGTTGTTTAACCGTTGTTGGTATAGGGAATTCCAAGACACCCTTTAGATTCTTTTCTAAAGGCATTATTCCATTATCAGAGACTCTATGGCCAAGAAATTCAACTTCCTCTCTGCAAAGCTTTGTTTTCCTAGGTTTTAATTTATAACCATTTGACCCTAAGGCTATTAAAACCTCGTCTAAAGTGTTGAGATGGTCTTCAAAAGTCTTCCCCAGAATGATGATGTCATCAAGGTATACCATAACCTTATTCCAGGGAAGTCCTGCAAGAGCGAGCATCATGCCGCGTTGAAACGTTGCAGGGCCATTTTTTACTCCAAATGGCATTTTTAGATATTCGTACTGGCCAAATGGTGTTGAGAAAGCTGTTTTTTCAATGCTATCAGGGTCCATGTTGATCTGATAGTACCCCTTGATTAGGTCAATGGTAGTGAAAAACTTGTTGCCATACATGTTATAAATCATGTCAATCAAGTTGGGTAACGGAAATGAATCCCCTTTTGTAGCATTATTGAGCTTCCTGTAGTCGATACAAAGCCTGAGAGAGCCGTCAGGTTTACGAACAGGTACCACAGGAGCGGAGAAGGGTGACTTACTTGGTCTTATGATATTCCCTTCTAAGAGGTCTTTGCATTCTTTCTCTATTTCCTGGGCCAAAGGTCCCTGAACTCTACGTACTGGAACTCTGACGGGTCTATCCGATTCCAGTTCTATATTATGGGTGATGTTGGTGGCAACTCCTACATCATTATCCCCTGTGCTTAACACCGATACATGCTTTTGTAGCACACTAATTAGTTGGTTCTTTTGATCAATCGTTAAATTAAGTTCTTCTATTTGGAATTCGGATATAATCGTTTTTACGTTCCAGTGCTGTTCGGGGTTTATACCCGATCCAGTTAATTCATTAATGATTGGAATAATTTCCAACTTTCCTGTTGGTTTAATCTTTCCCACTAGGGTGTTTCTTTTTATTCGTTTTTCACGGTCCGTATAATTTATTATAGCTATTTTTAACATTGTCCACCCTAAGATCGAGAATTCCTGGTATTATGGAAACACCCGGAATTTCCATGCCCTGGAATTCTACCAGTGGACAACGTTGCCTAGCTTCCTGCTGAATTTTATCAACCACAATAGATACCATTCTGCATTGTAACGGTTTTAGGACCGTAATTTCCGGTACAACACAATTATAGAAAGGTATATTGCAGCTAATATCTTTCCCTACCGTTTTTAATTTTTTATGAACCCTGTGTACCAATTCACGGCGAGTCAGATCCGGTAAAAGATTGTTATCTTTTAACGAAACCGCTCCCAGTACAACATTATGAGTCATAAAATCAATGGGAACTACGAAATAACATTATTGGACGAGGAGTAACGAACCCACTTTTCGAAAACTATTTTCCTTTCAATATAATGTTCAACTGGAATTTTAGATGCACAACCAAATCCTTTCAGAGCTGTGACATTGACGTCAGAAGCTGGTTTGAGTTCTTATGTCTTTTAGGGTGTGTAGAGCCCCTGCATTGACTAGACTCACCCCTGCTCCAGTATCGATCATACAGTCGAAATACTGAGAACATTCAGGATGGTCCAATGCAACTGAGACTATTAAAGGGTCCACATCAGCCTGACATAGATTGAACAAAATATCGCAGTTGTTCGATTGATTATGATTTTCATTCCTTAATGGACTATTCCCATTATTATTGATATCCGTTCCATTTCGATTCCGATTATTTTGAGCCGTTAATGTCGAAGTTCGATTTTTACGATTCTCCACAATGTGGCTCATCATTGCGGAGTGGGTTAGTTTCCCATTTCCTGTATACATTGTCCTTCCTCATGTGACTCTCCACACATGTTGCAATTAGTAATACAGCTTGTCTTAGGTCGAGTTCCAGTCATAGTCCAAGGATCTGAGGATGATCTAGTGTTCTCTACGATCCTGGTTTGATATTGTCCCCTCTGAGGTAAGGGTCTTTGCTCCTCAACGTTGGTGAGTTGCTCTTGAGACCTAGTAGCGGCGTTTCCATTGTTGTTCTGGGAATTACAATGCATCCCCAAGTGCTCACCCTTACAAAAAGGACATTTAGGAGCTTTATTTTTGTTGGGTGAGTTGTTAAAACGATTTTCGGTGTTTCTCCAACAATCACTTCTTGTGTGTTCTTTAGTTTTGCAAAAACTACAAATATCGAGATATTTGTAGCAGTCTGCCATCAAGTGACCCTTTCTCCCACAAAAATCACACTGAGTTGTATTTTGATTATTCTGAGATCTTTCAGGTGTTGGGGTATTCTTGATTCTTCTTGGAGGTGTACGTGAAGTATTTGACTTCTGTTGGTTTGATTTTTGGGGTAATAATTGATTTTGATTTTTACTTTGTCTTCTTGGAGGTGGTCTTTGAAGTATGTCACTCCAAGTTGGTTTTATTGGGGTTACTGCATCGATGTAGATTACCTCTTGTTCATCCTCATCAATGTTTTGTACATTTTTATGTGGAGTTCTACTTTCTGATTGGAAATTTCTTGGTGAGTCATAAGTTCTTGGTGATGTATGGAACTCACGTTCATAACTGTCTGCTAACATGACAAGTTTTTCCCAAGGAACTCGCTGTTGGGTACCCATTTCATTTTGAATGAGGTACTCCCTTAATTTAATTTGCACAGGGTGTGAGACGTTAAATAGAAAAGCGGTTCTGAGCGATTCGTGATTCCTCATGTTAGTGTCTGGATAAGCCTTTGATGCTAATTGTTCCAATCTTAGTGCAAACATGTTTATATCTTCTCCTGGTTTGCGTTGAGCAGCATGATAGTCTCGGAGTTTATTCTCATTTTTCCGTTTTTCCTCATGTTCAAACCACTTGAGAAGAGAGTCTTTCACAGTCAAATATTTATTAGTAGTTTTAGTTATCACTACGTATAATTTAAGAAATTTGCCTCCAAGATATTTTTCAAGGAGCCTCACCCATTGGTTTTGTGCTTCTGGGTATTTTTGTGAACAGTATTCCTCAAAATGTTCGAAGAACTGTTTTAAATCGTGATCATTTTCATATTGATACACTTTTGGCTCTACCACCCTAGGTATTTGTACTTTATTTACTAATATCGTTAACAACGACACTGCTTGTGTTAACAGGGACATCTGTTGTTGTATGATGTCAAACTGGGTGGCCGTTAACGGGATTTGATTTGCATTTGGAACTGTTGGTGGTAAAGGAGTGGTTTGCATTCTTGCCATCGTGTGTACATTAGTAGTCATAGGTTGAGTTACATAAGTTCTAGTCGACGTAACTGGTAATAGAGAAGATACAGAAACAAGATTCTCAAGATTGAATACAGGTGAAGTCGTAATCCCTGTTCTTGATGATTCAAAAGGTAAAGAAAACATCTCTCCCTTTTCTTCTTGCTTATAAGTTTCCGATCCAGGATGTAGTTATGGGAGTATTTGTGATATCCATCCCTGTCATCAGATCCTCTATTTGGCCCTCAGACTCATTTATTTCAAATCCTGTAGAGGGTTTTGGACCCGCAGCTTCTAATTTCTTACTCAACTCAGTCATTTGAGCATTTAAATTTCCCATAATACCTCTCACCGTTTCTGCCGATATGACATCATCTCGTGATCCACCTGCTACCTCTCCACTTAACTCTTCATTTCTCACGGTATTAGCATTAGTCTCAATACTTTTCAAGTATTCCTCTATTGGTGATAGTTTTTCTCCCACATTATTTTCTGCCATTGCGACTTAACTTACTTGTAATACTTAAAGATATAAATGACCCGATACTGATACTGACAGTGTTAATGATATATATATACTTATAGCAGTCCCTATATACATACATATACATATATATATATATATATATATATATATATATATATATATATATATATATACATATATATATATATATTTATATCAGGACTCTCAATTTGTACATATATATAAATGTATACATATGTCAAACTATGTGACGTTTTCTTTCCTGCTAACAGCGGAGGAGTTTTCTATTCTCTTTGGTTACAGCAGCTCTTGATCTGCAAAGATAAAAACCTGGGGCTGCAAAGGCTCTTTGCATATACTATTGATATGCCAAAAGTCGACTGCAATCCCGTTATTACTATTAGCCTACCGTGAGATTATCTAGGTTAGTTCTTAAAACTATTCTAGAAGTACCTACAAAAGATAGTAGTAGTGAAATATAGCAACAGGGATAGGCACGCAATGGAGTTGAAATCACAAGCAGGACCAGCAAGAAAATGACAAATGCAAGGTGAAGGACAAGAGATAGTGACTCTTAAATTTGGTTTGTAAATTTGTGGTACATAAATATTTTTGGGTTTCACGGTTTCCCGTGGTTACTACTATGGCAAGCCCACGTTTACAGTGGAGATATCCTTCTTACTAACTATGGTAGCAGAAGGCCCCACGTTGGGCGCCAAATTTTTTTTCTATGTTAGGGAGAGTGGCAACAATAACGAAGATCCAACCTGCCTACACAGAGTTTTTGCTTTGATGACCCCGGAATTGACGAAATATTTACATACTGCGTTCAACTCCGTCAGCCATAGAACAAGTATTCCGTTCGCACTTAATTCGAAAGGGCACCAGAGGCCTTATTTATTTTCGGTGCGACGACTACCTTTCACAAGGAAGGTGATGATCACCTTCCCTATGCAAGACGGGGCCCAATGAACTTTTGCAAGAAGGTTCCCTTACGTGAGGCTTATTATTAACTTTATTAAAACACATTGACAAATCTATTCTAACCGTTACTTCAATATAACTAAATATGAGGAAAGAGGGAAAGTGAAAGAAGTATGATAACAATAATTTACACTTTAATATCAAATATGGCAAAAGGGTTAATACAACAAGGATAACTTTTAATAAATGAATAGTCAATATAAAAATTGAGCCCTATTGTCTATCTATTTTTCCCCAATCCTACAATTTATTGATTAAGAGCAATCAATTTCTTTTTTACAATGTTTTCTATATTAATGGGATATTTGATAGCTTCTAAGACACTTGCTGAATCAACCAGCACCTAATTTAGGAGGAGTCAGGACTCATGAAAGGAGCTATTAGTATGAAGAACAGAAGACACAGAAGTTGGAAGAATATATTAAATACTGGGCTTATCTGTAGTTTTTGCAATATTTGGCTTTCGCTCTTGTACTTCTGTTAATGCGATTGGAATGGTTTATACCTGGTTTCTCCTTTAAACAAGTATACAATTCTGAATGATGATACGTTGACAACTAAATCAGTTTCAGGTAATGATCCCAATTCTGATTGTACCCGTCCAGAGACGGCAATAAATTGTTGTATTTCCAATATTGAGAGGTCCAAAGTTCAATCTGGGGAAGTATCAGTCGATCCTAGTTGAGAGATGTGCTTCAACCCAAGCTCAGAATATAAAGGTTTGGCCCAACAGAGAATATAAAGGTCCGACCCAAACTTAGAAGCCTAAAATACAATTTGCTTTTATTACTTCCTTATCCCATTAATATTTACCTATATATATATACATATGAATATTAAATAACACTTGAAATCATTATAAAAATAATAAATATATAACCCGTACCTTTTAAGGCAATGACTTTTGGCTTAACTCCTAACTGGTGAAGGCCTAAGCAATTTTAATAATTATCCTGTTTGGATAATAATTCAACTTTCTCGAGTTGGTTATAATAAGTCACAAATTATAGAAAATATAAAGCAAAATTCAAAATTTTTGTGGTAAATTATATCAGAACAAAATTCAAAATTCTGTAACAGAAACAGTTATTAGCATCATAATATTTAAACAAAATAAAAGAATGAACAAAAAAAAATAATTTAAACATAACATAAATGATTTGGTTTACTATCAGTATTCTGATAATAACAAAACTAAAAACACCAAAAGTAAATGAATATAAAAATGGTACTGATTATGAATTAATAACTCTCCCTTTTACCACCATATGGGTAAAACTCTCATTTAAATGATTGACTAGGTTTCGGGTTAATTTCCTTAAATTTGCCCCTGGGTATGGAGCATATACCACTTCCATATTTGAAAATACTCAGGATTATGTTCTCTTTCCATTTCCGCCACCCATGAATGACCCAAAACTAACATCTGAAAACAATAAAACTATTACTATTGACATAAAAATATATATTTTCTTTTGTGTAAAATTTTTTTTTTTTTTTTTTTTTTTTTTTTTTTTTTTTTTCGGATCGGAATTATTTATATAATTGAGCCTAATACTATATAAACGTTCATACTTAATGCTCGCTATTATTGCTTTCTTTTTCTTTCCAATATACATGGCTGTACTAGAGGAAGGTCTATACAACTTCCCTGGGACCTTGTGTGGGGCTTCCAATTCAATTTTTGCAACCTCGATTTCTCCTTCTCCTTCAACTCCTCTTGAAATCCAGAAAAATCCAAGTCTCCCTCTGGAAACTGGTTTCTATCATCTATGTCTCCTTCCTCTTTATCATTCAAATCTGTATCATTCAGATTTTCGAAACCTAAAAAGTCAGACTCAATGGTTTGAGTCTCTTTAGTCAGTTGCGGAAAACTCCATGAAATTCTTCTTTTTATGCTCTCTAAATCTTTATGTAGGTTTGCTTCCTCTATTGACTGATCCATATTCTCACTAGAACTAATTATACTAATTTGGTTAGATGGTTCTTTAGCGAGTTTGTAAGTTCGCAAAGCACTTTTACTCTTTTGATAATGATCCATTAGAAACTCCATCAATCTTGGGGATGGAGTAAAATTACTGGTCTCATCTGTATTTGGTGTTTGTCTGATTGTTATTGGTGATCCTTCAGTGTTATTTTCAACAATGAAACTACAGGAAGGGGAATCTATTACAGGAAGTACCACATCCTGAAAAAGTTTCACATTCGCTTTCATCTGCTGGAGCAACTGTTCACATTTTTTCTGAGTTTCTACAGTTACTTCAAAACCTTCAAAGTCAAGATCATCTGGTTCCAAGTCAGGCATGGCCACCTCATACTCTCGAAAATCCACTTCTGGATCCGGGACATCTTTTGGTTCATTTATATCATTTATATCCAATTCTGGCTCTGGTTCTGGATCAACCAAATCCATAATCCACTTTTGGAAAAGATGATTGTTTTCCAAATAGTGTGGTGGTAATATCCATCTCCTTAATTGTCTGTGATGGACCTTAAATTGTTTTCCTTCTTCTGATTCTATTATATATGTGACTTGATTATCATTTACCTGTATAATTTTGTATGGTCCATGATACCTGGGTTTAAATTTATTTGTAACCAAATCTCCAGGTAAATGTATTTTCAAACCAACTGTTTGGTGGATATTATAAGGCTGAAAATGGGCATGCCCAGGCTGCCAAAACAAATCCTTTTTCTTCCAGGATAGCCCCAAATGTGGGGTATGTTGTTCTTTTAGGATATACTCACAAGGTGACAGTCCCAACTGGGAATGCTCTGTATGATTATAGATCATAACAATTCTAGGCAGCTCTGTATCCCACATTGTATAATCTGTGATAGACATTCTTAAATATTGTATAATGGTTCTATTTATTCTCTCCACAGCACCATTGGATGAAGGTGTATAAGGAGTGGAAAGGATATGCTTTATATTGTTTAACTGCAACATCTCTTCAAATTCTGGCCCAACAAATTCTCGGCCATTGTCAGTTAATAATCTTTCTGGTATGTTAGGTAAGATAAGGAAGCATTAACTGTTGGAAAGTATTTGTGATTGTTAGAGATTGCTTATTTTTAATTGGAACGGCCGCAACCCATTTTGTATGATGATCCACCATGACCAGAGCATAATTATTACCTTGCTTGGTCTTTGGTAGCTGCAACAGGTCCATGGCAACCAATTCAAAAGGAAAATCAGTACTGATTTTTATAGTAGGTGGTGTATAAATAATATTGGATGTTTTTGAGGCTTGGCATTTATAACAAGATGTGGTTATATCATAACAGATATCATAATCTTTAGGATGCCACACATGTCTATTCACTAATGAAATCAACTTACTCTTCCCTATGTGTGCAAAATTCACGTGGGCCATAATAGCTAGGTCTGTGAAGACTGGAAAAGGGACAATGTAGGTGGTTTCATGATACTTATTGATTTTACAAAGCATTTTGTCTTTTATGAAAATATATTTCTTAAACCTGATAAATTTCTTAAGGGAGCCATCCCAACGTTTTTTATGTTTTATGGCCCTATATAATTGTTTAAGGACTGGATCTTGTTTCTGGTAACTATGTACTTCCTCCGGTGTTAAAGCGATGACATCCAAAATTGGATCTTCATGCTCCAAAACCAATTGATAGACTTTAGCCACTAATACCTCCCCACCAGATTCCATCTGGTTACTTTTATTGCTTATTATCTCTGGTTCAATTGGAGTTGAATCTTCCAAGGATTCATTCAACAACTTATATTCTTCAAATTCCTCATTTACTGTAATAATTTTGGCCTGGGGTTGTTTTTCTTGAGTTCCTATCCTTGATAATAAATTATAGTGTACTCCCCCAAGGCACAGTAACAAGCAAGTATCAGTCAACTCGAGATCTCCAAATTGTAAAGGTTTGCTATTTCCATAATACACCTGGACTCTTACTTTGTGCAGATGACTGAAAGCCTCTATTGCTTGGACAATTGGTAACTGCCCAGAATATCTAAGAAGTTGCAACTGTTTGGTAAGAGTACGGTGGTTTTTACCTGTAGGCAGATTGTACCTCCTCCGATTTTCTAATAATTCCCGTGCCACAGTCTCTCGAATGTTTAAATGCTGGTCAGGATTTCCATAGAGAAAAACTGAAAAACATTGAAACATAGAATCTCCTCCACCTGGCATTTTCACTTCTACGCAACCAACAGGAATTTGATTCAAAACTGAATCCTTGATTTCGGAGCTATTATTAACAGGTACCGGTGAACGAGAAAGGGCATCTGCCACTATATTCTCTTTGCCAGGTATATATACTAATTCATAGTCAATATCATTAATTTCTTCTAACGTTCGGGCTACTCGCTGATTTACCAATGTCATATTATTTAAGAACAATAATGGCTGATGATCTGTATGTATGAGGACCTTGATTCCATAAAGGAATGGTTTCAAAGACCTCACAGCCCATCTTATGGCAGCCACTTCCTTTTCTGTTGTGCTATATTTTTGTTCAGCTCGTGAAAAAGTGGTAGATATATAAGCTATTGGTTTATTCTCTCCCTGTTGGTTTTGGGACAAGCAAGCTCCTGCCCCTATATTTGATGCATCTACATGCAATAACAGTGGTGAAGCGTCCAGATGATCTATCTGGATATGATAATAATAAGGGATCTACCAATGCCTTCTTAAGTTCTTCAAATGCCATTTGACAATGTGATGTCCATTTTATGTTTTTCTGGTTTAGGAGTTCAAAAAGGGGTTTTGCTATTTCGGAACACCTAGGGATATGTCGTCGGTAAAAATTTACCATCCCTAAAAATTGTCTTACTT
>SEYY01018333.1:0-2500 GCA_009176605.1 Armadillidium nasatum
TATTATATATATATATATATATATATATATATATATATATATATATATATATATATATGGGCTAAATCTCAGAACGAAGAAACTTAACTCAAAGTTTTTCAATGGTCATTTTCGTTTTTTCCATGTTGAAATGATTTAATGATTTTCAAGTCAGAAAAATTTTCACTTTTGACCTCTGTTATTGGTCTTATCGGTATACTTTCATTATGTATTTTGGTTAATCCATAAAAATGTGATAGTATAGATAAATATGCAAAGAGGTTTTTAATCAATAAACTACATTCCTGCAATACAATTTTTCAGTCCAGAATTAAAGAAATTTTGTGAAATTTTACACGGGTCTCTTCTCAGTTTTTTATAGGTCAAATCATCTTGCAACAGATCAAGTGCCTGGTTTAAATAAGCATTCCTATACATGATAATAATCTTATTACCCTTATCTGCCTTTAATAATTAGAATATCATCATTACTTTTTAGTCACATAAGTACATTCATTAAAATTTTTGGTAGAATAATTAACAGTATATCAATTCTGTTTCTCCAGTATTGGTTCTGAATGGCGAGAAAACGTGTGTTTTCTCGAAAGACTTGCCCAGTTTTATGAAATGCTTTCCTCCATTGGAGTTTTGTTGCTTTAAAATACAATATGGTTATAGTATATTATATATATATATATATATATATATATATATATATATATATATATATATATATATATATATATATATATATATATATATATATATATATATATATACTATTTTTACTTTCAGGTAAGCGCACTGTCTATCAGGGACACAAGGATCTTCCTCCACACAGTCTAATCTTGAATAACTTCATCCTCCTCAATATCTTCTGAGAGGATGCTCCACACATTCCTTAAATCTATCTCTAGGTCTCTTTCCTGTTTTCACCTCCTTCACCTCACATCTGCATCTTTTATTTGTAACTCTATCTTCCGGCATTCTTTCCAAATAATTCCACCACCTCAGCCTTGCTAATCCACCTTTCTCAGAACCGACGCAACTTACACATCTTCTCTAACCCATTCGCTCCTTCTTACTCTGTCCTTTCTCTTTTCTTCCACCATCATTCTCTACCTCTTCATCTCCGCCACACCATTCCTCTTTTCTTCCCTCGCTATGCAGCTCCATTACTTTTCACCATGTATCAGTATGGGTGTTAGTATGTTTTTGAAAAAAAAACCTTTTCACTCTTAAGTCTATAAATTGGTCTTTAATCATAGGATATTACGCTCTTATTGTTGTTTCTTATTTACCTATAATCTCCTCTATTTCAGGCGCACATCCTCCATATATATATATATATATATATATATATATATATATATATATATATATATATATATATATATATATATATATATATATATATATATATATATATATATATATATATATATATATATATATATATATATATATATATATATATATATATATATATATATATATATATATATATATATATATATATATATATATATATATATATATATATATATATATATATATATATATATATATATATATATATATATATATATATATATATATATATATATATATATATATATATATATATATATATATATATATATATATATATATATATATATATATATATATATATATATATATATATATATATATATATATATATATATATATATATATATATATATATATATATATATATATATATATATATATATATATATATATATATATATATATATATATATATATATATATATATATATATATATATATATATATATATATATATATATATATATATATATATATATATATATTAGAGGTGGACCGGATATCCGCATCCGCGGATATCCGCAATTGGATATATCCGCAACCGCATGCTCATCCGCGGATAGTAAAAAATTACTATACAAAATTTTGTATTGAATGCAGAACCTCTTTCTGAACGCCATACAGGCGACTATCTTGAAACTGTATTTGAAAAGATGCTGACAAAATGGAAGATTTCATTAAATGAAGTGCACTGCGTAGTCAGGGATTCGGGCACAAATATAAAAAAAACACTTTCTCAGGCAAGAGTGAAAAATGTAGATTGCTTTGCACACCAAACTCAGGTAGTAGTTAAAAATTCCATTGAGTCAAAAATGTGTATCCGATTTAATAACCAAATGTAGGTTAATTGCTACGCATTTCAATCACTCCGTTGTAGCCCAAAATGAGCTGAATAAAATACAAACAAGATTAAATGTTCGTTCCACTTTCTGTCATGCAAGATATTCAAACACTTTGGAATAGTAGTTTGCATGTGCTTGAGAGGATGAGCGAAATTAATGAGGCCATGACTATAAGTTCAGCTGAATCATGTTTGTCAGATGTGATACCACTTGTTTCAACATTTAAAGTTGTGTTAACAAATGTTATTAAGTCTAAGGGAGTTTCAAGGATGACTGAAACAATAATGAAGGAGATGAACGACAGA
>SEYY01018333.1:5000-22500 GCA_009176605.1 Armadillidium nasatum
ACTTTTCACTAAAAAAAGAAATGGACTAAGTATACTATTTTTACTGTTTTTCTTGGACCCCTAAAGCTTACTGTTTAAATTGGAGCAAATCTCTTTGAGAACTACAGATGTATATGTGAACCTTGTCAACATGATAATCATTTTTATTTAAAAAGTTGAGTAAAAGTTCAGATTCATGTAGGAAGGTATAATATAGATAAATTAACAACATCACATGCATTTATGGCAAATGACTCGGTAATGTGGTTGTATTGAGCATTGCCGTCTGTTGTTACATATTTTAGAAATTATTTACCTACTACCAATGATTTGTCTTGTAAAAGTTATGAAAATTTAAAAGGAGTAAAGAAGAAAATGACTAAGATTGGAAATTCACTGTTATAAAATATTAAAGACAACAAATAATAAAACAGAAAGTAGCAAATTAGCTAATTAATAGTTGGTTGAACATATTTTGGTCCTTTGTACTTCCTCCAGCCGTTCTAAAATTGAAGAAATGGTATTGGTGACGGCGTCAAGCGGAATGTTATTCCATTTCTCCATAAACATAGCCGCACACTCTCAGAGTGTCGACTGAGTATGTTCCCAGGTTCTGACAAACCTTTCCAACATATCCCCAATATATTCTATGGAGTTCAAATCTGAGCTTTCTAAAGGTAAATGCAGAGGTTGGCTTCCGGCTTCTTCCAGGAACATGTTAGTGATTGATGCAATGTGCGATCTGGCATTGTCATTTCACCTAGTAGTAAGAATGAGTCGATTAGAAAGGGGCGAAAGGCACTACATATTCTTGATGGATGTCTTAAATATACATTTCTACTGTTAAAGTTCTCATTCCTAATATAAGTAACCCTTTGTGTGTTCCCAAGCTTTCTTAAGGGATCCCGAAGAAATGTTGTAAATAAGAAAGAGCTCTCGTGGACAACTATACAATCTTCTACATCTGTATGTAACACATTTGGAGCAAACTGAGACTCATCAGTGAAGAGCACGTTCCTCCACTGCGGCTTTGTCCAATTTACATGGCCTACCCAAACTGCAATTGGGAAACTCGGTAAACCCTAATGAGAATAGAACCAGTGGAAGGTCATCGAGCAGTCATTTCATTTTGTAGTTTTTTACAAATTGTACGGTCAAAAATCTACACTTGTCTGACTCTACTAAAAACGTTTCATATATATATATATATATATATATATATATATATATATATATATATATATATATATATATATATATATATATATATATATATATATATATATATATATATATATATATATATATATATATATATATATATATATATATATATATATATATATATATATATATATATATATATATATATATATATATATATATATATATATATATATATATATATATATATATATATATATATATATATATATATATATATATATATATATATATATAATCAACAGGGAAGAGAAGAAACCCAAAGAAATTAGTGGAAATTGAAAATAAATAAAAATTATGAGGACCTATTGCCATCAGAATTGGGGAAATAATAGAAAATTTGATTTAGAGATGTTTGTGAATAAGAAAAATATTAGAAATGAATAACGAATTTGCGTTTTAATAAAAATCAAATTTTAAACTGGCAAAATTTTAAAAATTATTAAATTTATAAGTAAATTGAGTGAAGTTTCCAAGCAGTCAAATGCTATTTCATTATTTTTCAAAATTCTGGCTTACTACAATGCTGTGCGAAAAGAATGGCACGACTGTATATTCGTCACAATTTTACACCTCAGTCTTGTTAACAAAGCTATATTAATGTTTCATTTACCATTTTCAAGGACATTTCATAAGCTATCGAATTATGTTAAAATTGTTTAAATAAATTAATTAATTCACTGAAAAGTTATAAGACAAACTTCTCTTTAAAGAAAGCAAATTTTAGATTTGAAAATGATTTGCTTCTATAAACAAATCAGAAACTCGTTTTAAGTAGTTAATGAGGTTGGTTTATCGGCGGAGCTTAATTGAACATGCTATATGAACGAGTTACAGACTTCTATTCCATTACTCGCACTGCAATCAAAGGAAGATATAGCTATTGATAAGGGAATGCATCTAGCAGTAATAAGACTTTCAGATGACTGCTTTAACTCACGTTTAATAACAAAAAATTTGTAATCCACAACTGCTCGATTAATAAGAAGATGGAAAGCAATTGGAAAAATTTTAAGTGAGTAAGTTCTGGACTACCTAGGAACTTTACAAAACGGGAAGATCAAGTTTTTTGCAGAACTACCCATTCAAATAAAACACAAGCACAGAATTGCTTGAAATCTAGAATAAAAGTAGTTGCAAAGTAATTATAAAAAATCTTCTCGAATATAAAGGAAAAAGACCATCTTAACAGACATTTATCATAAGAAAAGAATCACATGAGCAAAGGAGCATTTGGAATTTTCTTTAGCAAAATGATTTCAGGAAATCGATTTGTGCTTCGTTAGAAAGGAGAAAAATACATGTCAAACTGCATTTTTACTCACAATCATGACTGAATATTAATTATGGTGTGGGAATGTATTCAACCAAAAGGGTTAAAATGTTTCATATTGCCAATGAAACGATGAACAATAAGGAATATATAAAAGTTCTGATTGATAAAATGCATCCTAGAACTACAGTTATGTTTGGAGATGATAATTTTGTATTTCTCGATAATAATTCACCTTGCCTTAGGTAAAAAATTATTAAGTAATGTTTCCAAGAAAACTCCTTAACTCCATTAACCATATGGATTAACCAGGTCAGAGCACAGATTTGAATCCTATATATAAACTATGGCGCAAGTTTGCGATAATCTGGTCGAAAAACAAACTATCTACAAAAACTGAACAAATGGGAGGAATTATTAAGCCTTGGTTTTGATGTTTATAATACCGAAAACATGAAAAAATTTTCTCACAGTAAAAAAAAAGGTGCTGAATGGTTTGAAATAGCAAAGGGGGACCAGTAAAATATTAAACTATTTTAAATGTTTTTTTTCATATTATCTTATTTCTTACCAATAGTTTTCCTCAGTAAATGCTAAAAATTATGTTTATTGCCTCTTAAATTGATTCTTGGTAACACCACTTGGCAATTACTACAGATTTATTTTCAAAAATTAAATTTTTTTTTCCGTAAGGTGTGATAAATTAGAATTGCACAGTACCATTAAATAAGTTATGAAATGCTTTTTAATTTAATTTAAATAGTACATAAAAATACTACTATAGCTTCGTAAATAATTAAGGAAAACAAGTTTGAATTACAAAACATCAGCAAATCTACGGGAGTGCAAGTCTTTTTGAACGTCATTGTACTTAAGATCTACTCTGAAAAGGTTGGATTATAATTGCCTGCATCTTGATCTTTCCTCATAGAAAAGGGCTTCTTTGAAGTTGCTAAAAGGGGTGGAAAAATTCGTACCACAGAAAAAAATGAGAAGTTGCAGTAACAAGTACAGCAAACCTAAAAAAAGCTGCTCGAATTCCCAAGGCTACTCACAGCACAGGATTTGAGAAGAATCTGGAGGAGTGGGATCTGACACACACCAGCCTATTGGGTTGCATGGTGATGGTGATGAAAAAACCTTTGCTTAACTCTGCTTTTTCACTTGCTATTCCCTTTTTTTTTTCTAAAGTTTTCGAATCTATCATTGATAGGAATATTTGGAAAAATTTCAAATCTTCCAATCTTATCTGTGATTGCCAGTATGACTTTCTTCTGCTGTTGATCTGTTACCTTCTTTCTGACTCTTAATTCTCAACTCTTCGACATTTCGGTGAATCTTTTGCAATGGCGCTAGACGTATCAGACATATCAGAGTCTTCGATAGAGTTTGGCACAAAGCTCTGATTAATTAACCTTCCTCTTTCAGACAACCCTTCTAGCTGTGACCTCTCTGATTTCCTTTCCGGTCGATCTACAGCTATTGTTGTGAACGGGCAGAGTTCTACCTTTAAATCTCTTAATAGTGGTGTTTATTCAGGGATCTGTCCTTTCCTAAACTCTCTTTTTTCATATTCAATGATCTTATCTATATTACTTCATCGCCTATCTACTTCTATGTCGATAACCTTTCTCTTATTTCAAATTGATGTAGAGGAAAAAATGTTTGCTTCAATGCCTCAAAAACTCTGTTGCTCCACCTTTGATCTAGACACAAACTTCCACACAACTCAGAACTTTGTCTGTCCTTAATACTCTCTATGATTTTTTTTTCTCTCCAGCTCTCTGGGAAGAATCACAAAACTTCTCTTTACAAAAAAGCTTCATGTTTGTTCTGAGATGTCTTCAGAATTTCTTCACTAATTCCAGTCCCTTGCACTTAGAAGAGTTGGTCATCCCTTCACCCATTCACCCATTCTCCAATTCGCCAATTCGCCCCTTCGCTCCTGCACTCCTTCACCCCTTTACTCCATAATACATCTGGGATATTTAAACTCATGCAGTTCTCATTGAAAAAGCAGAGTCTAAGTCTTTCTTTCTAAACAAATCTTTATATCTCACTAACTCTCACCAATCTCTATTTAAAAGTCTAATTGTTGCGATACTCTCTATACTCTATCGTCCAACTCTCTGACTCCAGACTTAATAGTTATTATCAGTCTTACATGAATCACATTGGAAAAATGTGGAGAACACAAAATTCCTCGACTATTATAACGCCAAAATAGAAAAAAAACACATTCTTTCTTTTCTCCATAATCCGAAATCATCATTTTAGGTGACTTCAATGTTCACCAACGCCAATGGCTTTCATCTGATTCTCATGATCCAGCCGGTTGGTGCATTTCCATACCCGCATCCCTTTCCAAGATGAATTTTGGCTCGAGGTCTTTACCAAAAAAGTTATTTGTCAATTTAATTTAGCGCTACTTTAAGCTATAACATGTTCATTTAATTGTCTAGTAACAGAAATATTATTTATTTATGATTTGTTCAAAATTACTCTGTAATTACTCTTTAAATAAATACTTTAAATACTCTGTAATTACTCTTTAAATAAAAAAGTACATTTATTTAAACGACATACAATGGAAGGGTTTACTAAGTAAACTTTTCTTAAGAGGTTTAATAGTTATATTTTCATTAAAGTCTACAGTATGACTACTTTAAAAACATAATAATTTTTTTACCATTACATAAGCCTAAAAAAAAACAAAAAAACAAAACAAAAAAAAAACGAAAATGCATAAATATAGAAACACAAATAAATTCAAAGTATGAAATATGCGTCTCTTCATACTTCACTTCCAAAACATAAATAAGATGTTCAAAAAGCCTTCCTATGCTTCGCAATTTCGCATAATCCACGATAACTTTACATATCCCCCATTAAAAATGGAAACCACAATTTTCATCATCACTAATGTTATCAGGATTTCAGCGTGCCCGACATTCCTTTCCCGTATCGAATGGTATCTTCCTAGTCTTCGTTTTCTTTTCCTCTTGTAATTATATAATCTCAATTGTTTTGTCTTAATCATAAGGTTTCCGCTTGCCATTCTTAAATAGCAATCACAGTTCAGGTTCCTTTCTTTATCATCATTGCTATCGCCATTCCCCCCTCTCTCTTTCATTCGTGATGCCTCCTTTTACTTACCTTCTTCCTTTAAACTTCTTTCTCTTCGTCGCCACTAAAAATATTCGATGAGGAGCTTAATGAGGACAAAGGTGAACTAGAAGAAGATAGATAACTATCCGATAGTACATTTGTATCTTCGCTTTGATATGTTGACACTGGAACTACCACAATATCAAAATCCCCCTTCTTTAGTTCTGACTAGTGACCAATCTAAAAGTCACTAATTTCTCTTGTAGAAGAGCTTAGGTGGTCATCACCAAATTTAGGACCAACCTTTACATCAAATTCCTTCTCATCCCAAATTTGGTGTTGATTTGAAAAATAAACACACTGGTTTTCCATAGGACACTTATCAACGTCTTCAGAGTTATGTTTTTCTTGATATGGAGTGACTTTAGAATCTTTCTGAATATCAGGTAAAGAATGGGAATCTGTATGAAAAGATTCAATATGAGAATCCTTCTCCCAATCCAGCTATGGTCCCTTAGCAGCTTTCTCCTCATTATACAAAGTTTGATCTCTCCTCCTTGCTACATGTAAATCATATTCACGTTCTTTTTCTTTCCCTTTTACAAAAGATTTTCCATCGGACGCACTGGATTCAACTCCATTTGCAGATTCGAATTCCGAATTTCTTTCCCCTTTCACTAATTCATTCTTTTCACCATGCGGTTCATCAACTCTATTTTCCATATATTCTACGGCTTTAGATTTCAGGGTAGTATCGACATTAAAGAGAGAGACTTACGAAGTATAACTTTCATTTGATAAATGCAGTGTTTGTCTCTCATTTTTAAACTTTTCACACGATTTTTACTGGTCTCTAATTTCTTCTTATCAGACCATTCCTTTTAAATGAGTGGCCAATTCCCGTACGATAAATTTTTCAGGATCTTCCAGTAGAATATCTTCAGACAGATCTTCTACTTCTTTATATAATTCTTTCAAAGTTTCTCTAGATTTCGTCTCTTCGGAAATTTCATCATCAGTTTTCTCTGACTTTTCAACGACCTTTCACTTTCCTATAGATGATAATGTTTTTGAAGTTTCATCATTCTTAATAATATTAATGTCCTTGTACTACAACAAAAGCTTAACAATTTATTGTTGTTGCATCCTTTTTTATCCAAATTAAGTTTTGACTGAAAAATATTCTTTTTAAAAACTTCAATTCTCCCTTCTTTCTTTTCAGTCTCTTCCACAAACTCAGTGTGATATTTTTTAGATAAGTTTATTTTCTATCGTAATTGTAAGTTTGTAGAAGCTTTCACTAATGTATCTTCCCTTAATAATTTGGAAATAATATCTTCTTTTGTTTCTATCCTTTTATTCAATTTGCTTTTAGACAAATTTTTTCCTTGTGATCCGATATTAAGACATTTTCGTTCTTTTTTGTCTTGAAAAGTTAACGATCATTTCGGTTTTCATGCTGTTTAGATTCTTCATAATCAGAATCATAACGATTTTAATCTCCTCGAAACTGGGTTTGCCTTTATTCTTCTGAACGGCCTTGTCATCTTCATGAACGATAATATTTGATCGATTTAATTTTTAATCCGCTTCTCTGGGATTATGTCTTCGTTGAGAGGATTCATTTTCTTTTTCTTCCACATCGGATACTTGGAAGATATCAATTTTCTATTTTAATTTCAGCATTCTCATCATCAGCATCATAATTTTCGTTTTCTTTCTTACCATCATTATGGTTGGGTACTATTCCTGCAAATGCAAGTTCATTTCTCGCTATAAGATTTTCTTCTTCTTCTTTGGATTCATAATAAGAGAATCCTCATATTTTCCTAATACCGCAGTATCTTATATGTCACCTCCATTTTCGTATTCATATTCAGCTCCCTCGATATCATCATAATGTTCATTCCGATCTTCATACTGCTGAAAATCTTCATGGTCCAAATCGCTGCCAGGAATATTATACGAAGATTCTATTCATTCATCTGCTTCCGACTTTTCTTCTTCTAATAGTCATCGATATCCGTCTTCTATATAATTAAACCTGATTACCAAAGCTTTCTTCAATCTTTGAAAATCTGCTTTTCTGACTAGGTTTTTGCACATATGCACATAAGGGGAACGGCATAGTGCCGTCCGAAGCGATGAAAGTACCCACCATTGGGCTTAACCGCGGGGTGATAGAGTGGGCTAGGTCATTAAGTTTCACTCCGTTACCCTTTGTTTCGTTCCTTTTCGCGTTTCACCTTCTCAGAGGGCCTCTAGTGTACCATCGTCTCACATTGGAGTGTCAATGCTCCCACTTCTCCTTCCCCCGACTTCCTTCTCACGTTCCTACAAATTTACAAGCGCTTACTCCTACATTACCTTTAAAATAACAACAACAACAACAACAACAAAATGGCGAAACATAGAACTGCCTCATAGATGTTACGAGTGGCGGCATACAAAGAATCCCCCTCGTCAACCCATTCCCCCATCACCACTTGGGAGTTGGTGGCCTCCGGTGATGGGGTTGGTGAAACCAAGACCTCTGTGCCGACTTGCCCTGGTGCACGATCTTCCTTTTTCATTAACTCCTGCAACATTCGCAGTCTCTTTACTAAATTCCACTTTGTCGAACACCATCTCTCTTCTTCTAGACCTCATCTCTTATTCTTAACTGAAACTTAGGTGATTGAGTGCTCTGACAGCAAGCCCAATTATGTTTCCTCCTACTGTCTCTATCCTTAATTTTCAGCCAAATGCGGATGTTGCGCATATGTGAGCAACGATGTAGTCTGCTTTTGTGTCTCTAATTTGGAGTCTTCTGAATTCTCTACTTGGCTTAAACTTTTTTGCAACTCTACAACTAAATTTATCTGTTCTGTAGACATACCTCCTAACTCTATGGACTATCCTAAATTCTTTGACTATCTTAACTCCAAAATAGAACACATTCTTTCTTCTTCTCCTTTCTCTGAAATCGTAATTTTAGGTGATTTCAATGTTCAACACCGCCAATAGCTTTCATCTAGTTCTCATGATCCTGCTGGTGAACTCGCCTTCCCATCCAGAACAACATTGAGCAGTTGGTGCATCTCCCTACCCTTATCCCTGATCGCCTTGGTGATGAACCAAACATATTTGATCTTTTTCTAACTTCTTATCCTTCTCCTTACACTGCTAAGCACTTTCCTCCTCTGGGTTCATCCGATCACCTTATCTCTGTATCTTGTCCTGTCTTTTCAAGTCTTCCGCAAGAACGCAACCAGCCCTCTGCGAGGAGACGTTTCTGGCAATCCAGTGCTACTAACTGGTCTGACTTGCGGTTGTACTTTTCTAATTTTCCATGGAATAATAACTGTTAACGTGGGATGGGTCCCTCTGAGTGTGTAGAGTGCATAACCGAGGTGATTCTCTCTGGCATGGAGGAGTATATTCCATATTCTTTCCCTTCTAGTAAACCTAACAAACTTTGGTTTAACTCTGCTTGTTTTCGTGCAATCCGCTGGAGGGATGCTGTCTTCATTGACTACCTTCGTCTTTAAACTCCAGAAACTCATGCAACCTATATTTCATCTTGGAATCGCACAAAATCCATTCTCCGTACACTAAAAACTCCGTTCTCTGTTTAAAATGCAACAATTTTTCTGGTTCTACTTCCTCAGGTCTTTTCTGGTACTTTGCAAAATATATCAACTCTAATTTGGCTTCTTCCTCTTTCCCTCTTCTAGTATTTTCTGCTAAAATAAAATAAGAAATTTTAAGAACAAAAGTCTTTCATTATAAGCAATATGAGCATATGGGAACATTGCATTTCTTAAAAAATACGGATTAAAGCACAGAACACCATAAATATATATAATTTCAATATCTTATGTTATATTATAACAACTTTACTTTACCTACGTAAATATTTTGCAGAGACCAGCCGTGTCCAACTAATCCTCATGCAAACAGATCAAAAACTGCAGATATTCACCCAAGCACCGGGGAAACTATTACAAAGCAATGCACAACACTAAACTCCTCAGCCTTTTCGAAACAATAAACGCTTAAAACATCATTTTTTTATATTACTTCTTTTGGGCAAAAACCAGAGGCCTACCAAAATTTTCCACAGAGTTAGGGAGAAATCTGGTCAAATTAAAATACGACATTTCCCGATACACAGCGTTTGAAGGTGTGTAATTCAATAAGAAGAAGAGAAAATAGAAGAAGAAAGTGTGTTCCAGACATTACCAATAAAGTACATTTAAGACTGAGAATATCGCTTAAGTCTGGGGTCAGAGAGTTGGACTGAGAAAGGATGAGACTGTGTAGAAATGAGTATCTCACTAGCCCTTCTTATGGAGCAGTATGCGACTAGAGAGCTCAGAAGAGCAGTTTCCATTGTAATAGCGAGAGTACAGAGAGACAGAGTGACGGAACAATTCGACGGGCAGAAAGAAATTGGAGAGAATTAGTAAAAACAGAAGAGTTGATAAGAAGATAAGACCTAGACTCTACATTTTCATATATACCGTATTATATAAATACCTTTTGGTATGTTAGATTAAAATTTACTAACATTTTTAATCTTTCTTATAACATTGATGGGTGGGAACATAAACAATTCAGATAGAAACCTTTGTTCATACTAGGGTTGGCCGAGCTCCGGAATTTTCCGCACCGCACTGCACAGAAATCAGCGCACCACACACCGCACCGCACCGCACCGCACCGCACCGCACCGCAACATATACAATTGATATATATATATATATATATATATATATATATATATATATATATATATATATATATATATATATATATATATATATATATATATATATATCGAAAAGAAAAAAAAAAAAAAAAAAAAAAAAAAAAAAGTTGTAAAAAAAAAAAAAAAAAAAAAAAAAAAAAATGAAAAAAAAATTGTAGATGTTGATTTTTTTAAATTATTTTATTTTTATCTGAAAAGGTATTTTTTCCAAAATTTTTACTTCAGTTGGACAGAAAAGGACATATAATTTTTTTCCCTAAAGCATATATCAATAAACTTTACCTACTATTTTTAGTTAATAGAACTGTGAATACACAGTTCAATTTTCAAGCTATGTGGACCAGTGGTTTTTCCCCACTATCCAATTTTTTCAAGAGTAAAATTTCTGGAAATAAATCAAACCGTTAGAGATACAGAAAAACGTCTTAAGTAAACTTTTCTCAACGGGTTAAAATATATGTACCGTGCAATTTTCATAAAAATCGGAGAAGAATTTAAAAAAAATATTTTAAGATGTCTTAAATAAACCTAAATATAGCAAAATGAAGTGGGGTATTAGGATACTGATTAAATCCAGATGAACCAATCAAACCCATTATCCGAAATTCGGAATTGTAATTTTATCCAAACCTCTCAAAATTAGAAATCTGCCATCCCACAATCTTCCTAAAGTCTGGAAATATATGTATATATAGAATCTGTCTTAAAGTAATGAATAAAAAAAATAAAAATATTACGCAATTTGTCTGCCAAGACTAATATACTCTAACATATATATATATATATATATATATATATATATATATATATATATATATATATATATATATATATATATATATATATATATATATATATATATATATATATATATATATATATATATATATATATATATATATATATATATATATATATATATATATATATATATATATATATATATATATATATATATATATATATATATATATATATATATATATATATATATATATATATATATCTTACGGAACAGAAGATTATCGCAGGATACAATTATTCGGTGCGGTGCGCACCAGGGCCTCGCACCACGCACCGCACCGCACCGCACCGCACCGCACCGCACCGCACCGTGTTGCTGAAATAGTCTTGCGCACCGCACCGCATCGCACCAAAATGACCGCACCACCCACCGCACAGCACCGCACCCGGTGCGTCGGCCAACCCTAGCTCATACCAATACTCATCATAAATCAGCCTGCCATTTACATTTAAAATCCACTTATTCTGACCCCTTTTAACTTTCCAAGTAAATATCACAGTACCTTTTTACCATCTTCTTGACAATGATAAGTGGAAACACACATTTTATCAAGATTCCATAGCCGTAGCATCTCACCTATTCTCAAGAACTTATTATTATTATTATTATTATTATTATTATTATTATTATTATTATTATTATTATTATTATTATTATTATTATTATTATTATTATTATTATTATTATTATTATTATATTATTATTATTTTAATAATTATTATTATTTTAATAATTATTATTGTTATTATAATTATTATGTTATTATTATTATTATTAATATTTAATTTCGTCCCCATGGGCTTACATATTAGCGCTCATTACATCAGATCCACATCAAGAGTCTACATATTTAAAAACAAAAGATAAACTAAATCTTTTTTCGCATGTTAAATTTCCTTTATCCTTATTTCAATGCATATTCCGCTGACCCTGAATGACAAAGACCGTGTCCTCGCCATCAGTCGTAATAGCCCACCAATCATTTATATATATATTCCATTTAGTCAGCATACTTATACTTTACAGGTAAATATCGCTTTACCTTTCACCTTCCTCTTGACATTGGCGAAAATACAATATATATATATATATATATATATATATATATATATATATATATATATATATATATATATATATATATATATATATATATATATATATATATATATATATATGGTTTAGAACTAGCAACCCCACCAATATTATTATTAATAATTGTGTTTGTTGACTTATATATTAGCGTTTATTACAGGGCAACCAAACGAAGATCTGGCATATTCAACACCAAAAATTAGCAAACTCCATCTTTCTTTGTACATTAAGTCTTCTTTACTTTTATTTTTATTATTCATGGGAGCTCAATAATTCATTAAAGGGAGACCCAATAATCACCAATTGTAGAATAAAGATTCTATCAAACCCATTTAATCATTGTTCAGCGATCTCTCTCTAACACTCGCTTTTCTCTTTAAATTATTTGCTATGACTGACTCATAGCTTACCACATGCATGATAATTTCTAGTGGAGTATATCCACATCAAAAACTGAAATACTCGTATTTGCTTTCCATGACAACATTTTCCAGTCGTTATAAGAAATTCAGGTATCCATTGGTATATATATTTGATACTAAGATTGAATACAAGGCGTAAAATGTAAATTTATTTCTATGTATATATATATATATATATATATATATATATATATATATATATATATATATATATATATATATATATATATATATATATATATATATATATATATATATATATATATATATATATATATATATATATATATATATATATATATATATATATATATATATATATATATATATATATATATATATATATATATATATATATATATATATATATATATATATATATATACGGTTTATGCATGACACAGTTACCATAGAAACATATTGGAAGCCTCCTCGTTTCCATGGTAACTGTGCTATTTCTAGTGGAGTATATCCGCATCAAAAAAACTGAAATACTCTTATTTTTTTTATTTTTTTTTTTTTTTTTATTTTTTATGTCTCCTCCGGTGGGCAAAGGCGTAAAATGTAAATTATATATTATATAATATATATATATATATATATATATATATATATATATATATATATATATATATATATATATATATATATATATATATATATATATATATATATATATATATATATATATATATATATATATATATATATATATATATATATATATATATATATATATATATATATATATATATATATATATATATATATATATATATATATATATATATATATATATATATGTATGTATGTATGTATATTTAAACGGTTTATGCATGACACAGTTACCATAGAAACATATTGGAATCCTCCTCGTTTCCATGTTAACTGTGCTATTTATTTAAAATAAACGTTATGTATATTTTTTCAGAAAGGAGGCAATTGTTTTTTCCTTACCTTTTTATTTTTATCCAAACTTTTTATTTTAATGGAATTTCATTTTACTTTTTTTTCATATGTTCTGTAAGGTGAAGTCCTCTCTTTCGAATGAAGTATTTTATTTGGCTTAAAATTGAAAAGACTAAAAAAAATACTTTATAAGTTACGGAGAAATTATTTTAAAACATTAAAATTTGTCCAACAATTTAGGATGATACTGCGCATGAGTAAGCAACATCTTGTCAGAAATCTTTCCTTTTTAATTAGTCTGACATAAATTGTAGTGGTGTGAAGTGCTGTTAATCTGTTTTCCAAACTAGTTTTCAACGCTGATTCCAAATATTTATTAGTTTTCTTGTAAGCATCGTATTGTTTGAGTCACGTTGGTCGCTTCTTATAGAGTTTTGTCACGTATTATATATATATATATATATATATATATATATATATATATATATATATATATATATATATATATATATATATATATATATATATATATATATATATATATATATATATATATATATATATATATATATATATATATATATATATATATATATATATATATATATATATATATATATATATATATATATATATATATATATATATATATATATATATTTTTGTTGTGCCTCCTCACCTTCAGAAGCCACGAGCCGCCACTGCTAACCAAGCCTGAAGAATAGATTTCAATGACGTTACCAACTAGACCAAGAGATATTACCAATACAAATGCGAAAATGTCCTTTAAGTCACAGACACACACATTACTTTGTGACGTCATGCTAGTTTTTCCAACACTTTTCTAACATTTTCTTGCACTTTCTAGTATGAGGCATCTGTGCTAGGCCATGTTTCCCACTTGGTAAGAGGAAAGTGCCAATGTCAGCGAAGATGGTACTGATGGTAAGACAAGAAATGAAGTCTCATTGGTGACATACGGATATACACACAAGGACCAATCAGGATGTCACCTACGCATTCGCAAACACACATCTTACCTTGTGACGTCACGCTTTCTCTTTTTCCTAACACTTTCTAAGTTTTTTCCTAACACTTTCTAGCATGAGACATTCTTGCTAGGCCATCTTGGTATCTACCATCTTGATCACGTGGTATCCGTCATTTCTTTTTTATTTCCGTAGATTTTTTTCCTTCATCTTGATCACCATTTCTTGTTCACAGGGTTTCTATAGGGTACATGTGTACACACACACACACACACACACACACACACACACACACACACACACACACACACACACGCACACACACCATGCCTTGTGACACGTCATGGTATAGACAATCATGAGACTACGACTACAAATTTTCTTCTTATAACTTTGAATAATCACACGGAATAACACAATCGTATGCATAAACATTCATGACGTCATCATCACGTGTCACTTGAACACTTTCAAATACGAATGTAAAAAATTTATGACGTCATACTTCTTCTTTAGCAGCATTCAAGACCTAACTTGATATATTTTTTTACCTTAAACAATCATCTCTGTATTTTTTTCTATTTTTTTTTTATTTCTCATTTTATTTTCTATTTTATCTATTTCTTTTCTTTTTTTCTTCTTCTTTTTTCTTTTTCTATTCTTAAATAAATTATTTTTTTGGTTATTTTGTTTTTTATCTCACATAAACACAAACACACATACAAAACTACATCGAAGACATCACTATGCTATCCAGCATTCGTCATGGTAACAATCTCCTCCTGATCTCCTATGCGTTGCTTATGCATGTAGTAAAGTACGTATAACCACTCAGTGATGCTCACATACACCCAAACACATTCACATTTGCTCGCATACACAACAATTATAACCAACTAAGACCAGTTATTTTAAAATTTTAATTAACATTACAAACAATGATATACTTGACATATCAGAGAAAAATTCATGTATATTACTTTTAACAAACATTTAAAGCTATTAACCAACCCCTTTACATACATTTGTTACACAAAATACCTCACTAACGCAAACTGAAATCTTTATTCACACTGAATTCAGGCTCTCTCACTGCATTCAGACATTTCTGCAACACTTTTCATATAAACTGTGTAGGTTTTTTGTTCTAAGTCCCTCAGTGCTCGTCATAAATCTAAACATTAAACTAACTTTTTTTTCACTTAGGCATGTACAAAGACATCTCTCTGGTACTCATTTTCATTACCTATCTCCTTATTTAGCCATATTTTTTTTTTACTTCGATGTTTCAAACACATATCTCCCACTCTCCAACAAACAATTTATTGGAAATTACATGCATTTTTTATATAATTCTTTCAATGTATATCTTAATTCATCATAGCATGCTAAACTTTTTATCAATAAAGTATGATCAAAGACAAATAGACATCTCTTTAACTTATATTTTATTGTACTTACATATATTTTCACTGAATATCAAGGCTATATACTCCACATGGAGTTTGAAACTGAATAGTTCAAGTTAACCAATAAGAAATATATATGATTCTGATGTCATGTATGAGCTGATTCATGTTTTCCAATAAGAAACGTATATGATTCTGACGTCATGTAGGAGCTGAATGAGGATTGGCATGTGTTTACCAATAAGATTTACGACGTCACTGTGGAGACGGCAGGTGATTGGATGAAAATTATTTAGTTTAAAACAATGGGACTGTTCTAACATGAAGCTACTTTATCACAGAAGATGGTTTTGGGAGGGAATGAATAGTAATTACACACCTGGAGTCTCTTTTCAGAGGATTAGAATATCAAGAATAAACAGTTTGGGTTCATATTTACAGATAAGAACCTATTTTTATATATATATATATATATATATATATATATATATTCAAGAATTTGACTTCGTTACTACTATTAATCACTTTGACCTATTTACAGATAAAAACTTTTAACACCTTAACCCTAGAATGGTATCGCCGGGTCAATTTGACCCAGCGTTGGCTTTAACTTAACATTCCAGAAAAGTGTGTTATGATAATTTCATGAGATCTCATATAGATTCATCATTTGAAGTAATATAGAAGAGGGTAGGTAAAATTTTTTTCTAGCTTGAACCGTTTTCATTATATTTTGCATTTTGGGTCATTTTGACCCGCCATTACCAAAACTGTAGGGTGAAATTAACTCGTTGAAAAATATAAATTTTCGTTAGTTTATGGTGCTTCGCAACAACAAGTCTCTCACTCCACTTACCGATTCCCCTTTAGGCATCCCCCCTACCCCTAACCCCCTCAACCTCAAATTCAAACGATTTCCGCATCGTCATCGTCAGTCAGTTTACTTATTAGCCTTTCTGTTAGTCGAACATGTTGTTCATGCGCTCTCATTTTTACTGGCTCTTCTAACCGACGATTATATACCTTACCATAATTGTGCATATACTTTATAATACTTTTTTGTAAAACTAATCTATTTGCAATTATATTTGAAGTCAGAAATCATAGCATTTACTTTATAATCTCACCATCATCCTAGAACATTCCAACATCATTGCTTCATCGTCAATTATTTATCATCGCCCAAATCAAAGCCCTTCCAATCTTATATATATATATATATATATATATAATATATAATATATATATATATATATATATATATATATATATATATATATATAATAATAATAATAATATAATAATAATAATAATAATAATAATAATAATAATAATAATAATAATAATAATAATAATAATAATAATATTTTATAATGGCCAAAAGAAAATTTACCCAAGAGGATATAGAGGATATAGAGTCATATAGAGTCTTGACATCAGTGCTCTTGACATCAATTCTTAAGATTCTGAGATTACAAAACCATTCTATAAATCAAATAGAAATGTTACAACCGATAATTGGTTCACGTCAATT
>SEYY01018334.1:0-7500 GCA_009176605.1 Armadillidium nasatum
GTCTTTAGAAGAAATTACAATTTTAGGCATAAATGAGTTAGAGGGGGTTGAAGAAGGAGGAACAACTCCGGAATCGTCTAAGGTTGAATTTAAGGCAAAAGTTTGAGCAAAGAGTTCAGCTTTAGAGGAAGGCAAAACGGCAGTTGTACCGTCAGAAGATACTAGAGGAGGGAAAGAGGAAGAAGCAAAGTTAGAGTTGACATTTTTTGTAAAATGCCAGAAAGGGCGAGAGGAAGAGGAGCCAGAAAGATTATTGCATTTGCGACGGAGAAAAGAGTTTTTAGTATCTCGAAGAATAGATTTTGCACGATTCCGGGATGAAATATAAGTTGCATGAGATTCTGGAGTTTGAAGACGAAGGTAGTCCTGAAGGCAGCATCCCTGCGGCGGATAGCACGAAAACAAGCAGAGTTAAACCAAGGTTTATTAGGTTTAGTGGAAGGGAAAGAATATGGAATGTACGCCTCCATGCCAGAGAGAATCACCTCAGTTATGCGCTCTGCACACTCCGAGGGACCCCTTTCACGGAAAAGTAATCATTCCATGGAAAATCAGAAAAGTACGACCGCAAGTCAGACCAGTTAGTGGCACCGAAATGCCAGAAACGTCTCCTCGCCGAGGGCGGGGCCGTTCTTGCGGAAGACTTGAAGAGACAGGACAAGATACGGAGATAAGAAGATGATCGGATGAACCCAGAGGAGGAAAGAGTTTAACAGTATAAGGAAAAGGATTAGAAGTTAGAAAAAGGTCTAGAATGTTGGGTTCATCACCAAGACGGTCAGGGATACTGGTAGGGAGTTGCACCAACTGCTCAAGGTTGTTCTGGATAGAAAATATGGAAGGCGAGTTCACCAGCTGGATCTTGAGAACTAGATGAAAGCCATTGTCGGTGGTGAACATTGAAATCACCTAAAATGATGATTTCGGAGAAAGGAGAAGAAGAAAGAATGTGTTCTATTTTGGAGTTAAGATAGTCGAAGAATTTTGGATAGTCTGTAGAGTTAGGAGATAAGTAGACAGAACAAATAAATTTAGTTGTAGAGCTTGCAAGAAAGTTTGAGCCATAAAGTTGAGAATTCAGAAGACTCAAAATTAGTGACACGAGAACAAACAACATCGTTGCGCACATATGCGCAACATCCGCCTTTGGCTGAAAATTGAGGATAGAGACAGTAGGAGGAAACAGAGTAGGGTTTGCTGTCAGAAGCACTCAGACACCTGAGTTTCAGTTATGAACAGGAGATGAGGTCTAGAAGAAGAGAGGTGGTGTTCGACAAAGTGGAGATTAGAAAAAAGACCGCGAATGTTGCAGAAATTATTGAAAAACGAAGACCGTGCACCAGGGCAAGCCGGCATAGAGGTTTTGGTGGCGCCAACCCCATCACCGGAGGCCACCAACTCCCAAGTTGGTGATGGGGGAAGGAGTAGATGAGGGGCTATATTTGGAATCCGCCCCTCTTGGATTCTCCGAGGCAGATTTAAGTTTTGCCATTTTTGATTAATTTAATAGGTAATGTAAGTGTAAGCGTTTGTAAATATTGTAGGACACATGTGAAGGAGAAGGAGGAAGGTTGGAGCATAGGCACTCCAATGTGAGTCAAGGGTACACTAGAGACCCTCTGAGAAGATGAAACGCGAAAAGGAACGAAACAAAGGGCAACGGAGTGAAACGGAATGGTCTAGCCCATCCTATCACTCCGTGGGTTATGCCCAATGGGGGGGTACTTGCATCGCTTCGGACGGCGCTACGTCCTCCCCCTATATATATATATATATATATTATATATATATATATATATATATATATATATATATATATATATATATATATATATATATATATATATATATATATATAGCCAGTAATTCAGTATTACCTTCACACTTCACAGTTTCACATATTCCATTTGAAGTTAATAATTGGTAAGTTATTTTTTAGAAATAAAAGCTTTTGGGCTCTTTCAGGTGAAAGTTTGGTTCGCTTTTCGTCGTAAATGAGGCCTGCTCCACTGAAAAGACGCTCACTAGCAACACTAGTTGAAGGACATGCTAAATAAGTCCTTGCCAGCTCAGCAAGAAAAGGGAAACTTTTGCAATTATCTCTCCACCAAACGTGGGAGTTTCAGATAATTTTCAATAATCGATATTGTATTCTTTGACACTTCTGACTGTGATTCTTCATCGCTGCTGGAAGCTAGAAGATCTTTCATTGATTTAGCAATGCTTAAGCTAACAGATTTTATTTCTTTTGTATCTGAGAGCTTTTGCTTTTTCTTGAAAGGAGTTATTTTAGCTGTTTCTATCATCTCATCGGATAAGCATCCTAATTTGATTTTAACATTCTGAGAAACAAGTGGTTTAAAAAATTTTGTTTTGTACCTAGGATCTAAAAAGGTTGCAATTGTATAAGCATCATCATTTTCATCATTTGAAACTCCCTTAGACTTAATAACATTTGTTAACACAACTTTCAATGTTGAAACAAGTGGTATCACATCTGACAAACATGATTCAGCTGAACTTATAATCTTTGTTAATTCTTCAAAAGGCTTAAGGATATTAATACAATTATTTAAAATGTCATTTTCGTCAGCTGTTAGAGGCTTTATTTTTGTGTTGCTTGAAGCTTAAAGGCAAATGGCCTCATTAAATTCGCTCATCCTCTCAAGCATATGAAAACTACTATTCCAGCTTGTTTGAATATCTTGCATGACAGAAACTGGACGAACATTTAATATTGTTTGTATTTTCTTCAGCTCATTTTGGGCAACAACGGAGTGATTAAAATGCGTAGCAATTAACCTACATTTGGTTATTAAATCGGATACACATTTTTGACTCATAATGGAATTTTTAACTACTATCTGAGTTTGGTGTGCAAAGCAATCTACATTTTTCACTCTTGCCAGAGAAAGTGCTTTTTTAAATTTGTGCCCGAATCCCTGACTACTCAGTGCACTTCATTTAATGAAATCTTCCATTTTGTCAGCATCTTTTCAAATACAGTTTCAAGATAGTCACCTGTATGGCGCTCAGAAAGAGGTTCTGCATTCAATACAAAGTTTTGCCTTTGAAAGTTTTTATCGATTGCATGATACGTGAGGGATAAAAGAGAAACTCCAGATGTGCTGTCAGACCATTCATCAATTGTAAATGATCCATTGCATGTCTTAATTAGGGATGATACAGTTGATTCTATTTTACTTGCTACCGACGAATACATTTCCTCACATATCAAGTCTCTGTAAGAACTTTCTTTGCTTTAGCACATACTGTGGTGAAGCTTCTTCCATCAATCTTTGAAAGCCTAAATCTTCTACATGAGTGAATGGCAAATCATCTAAAACTATCATTTCAGCAATTTTATTATCCATTGATTTTGATTTGCTTTCATTTTCATCCCATTTTTTCATATTTCCTAAACTTTTAATATTATTTGTTGCTTAGTTTTTTCTTCAAAACCCAATGAGATTGCTGATAATGTTGAAGCTACCCTTCCTGCTGTTGAATTTGCCAACTTTTTTCCTTTTCTTTTTCTTTAAGCTCTTTGTATTTTACTTGGTGCTTGTACTGCAAATGTGTTCGCAAACTGCTTGTGCCGCGGCCTCTCCGAGAAAAATTTCCTTGACAAACTTTACAACGGGCAAGATCTTTAGATATATTTTCAAAGTATTTCCACACTTCACTTTGTTTTGGAGCCATAATTCAAAAGTTAATCAAATTTTGTATTTCTATTGAAATTTATCTTATTAAATTTAGAACTACAAGTATTAACAGATTTGCAATTTCTGAAATATTTATAAACTTTAAAAGAAAAAGTCTCTATTACACGTCACTGTTTAATGATTACTAAAATCACTTCAAATCTGTTACAAGAAAGATCGGTAGGAGAAAAGAAATTGGGGGAGGGTAAGCACTATGGAAATTGATAATCTTTTAAAAATGAGAAGCTTAGTTCTGATTATTAATGTTAAAAATATAAATATTAAAATTTTTCTGATATTTTTTTTCAAAAAAAATGATCCTGAATTTTTTTTTCAGCATTTAATTATACATAACCCTTGTGCTACCAAATTACGAAAATATTTCTAAAAGTTGCCGAAAAAAGTATGCACTGGTTCATATTTCCCCTTCCCTACGTCATCCCCGAATGATAGTTTCCAAGTACTTCTTTTAACTTAAACAATTTTCTTTGATTACAATTTAAATTACTAGGGAAACTGATGTATATTGGGAGAAAACTGTAATATTATATATATATATATATATATATATATATATATATATATATATATATATATATATATATATATATATATATATATATATATATATATATATATATATATATATATATATATATATATATATATGTAACAATGGAAGACACTCTATTGTTACGATTTTGAACTTCACACATATTTGTTAGTAATTAACGAATGAAATTTATAATATCATAAAGAATTGGCAGTTTCGAATGCAGTGTGAACATATTAAGATTAGTTCAATGTAAGAAGAAGAAGAATATTTTGTAGATAATTCACACGATACGTAAATTATAATAGTATCTTAGTTAAAAAAGTGAGATACTTAAGCGTGTGACCTTTATTAATCGGGGTCATTTCACATGATCGTAATCTAAAAGAGAGAAACCCGGCAAAAGGGTTAATATAATAGAGCGACAGGAGAAGTTGAATACCTCCTGATAGAAGTTAAATAGATAGGAGAAGTAGAATACCTCCTGAAGAAATTAAGAGAAATAGGAGAAGTAGAATTCCTCCTAGAAAGAATAAATTGGAGAAGTAGAATTCCTCCTAGAAGAATAAGAAGATTGGAGAAGCGAATACCTCCAAAGAAGGATAATAGGAGAAGTAGAATTCCTCCTGAAAGAACAAATAGATTGGAGAAGTTAAATACCTCCAGAGAAGAATAATAGGAGAAGTAGGATTCCTCCTGAAAGAATTTAATTAAATAAATTAGGAGAAGTAAAATTCCTCCTTGAAAGAGTAAATAAATAATAGGAGAAGTTCAATACCTTCTGAGAGAGAGAAAAGTCAAGGAATAGGAGAAATTGAATTCCTCCTAAGTAAAGAAGTATTTTAACAAGGAAATCAGTAGATTTCTTTAATTAAAGGAAACAATCTTGTTTATATAATTTAATAAGAAATATTATTTTATCAGATATTTTAATCACCCCTAGACATATATTTAAAAGATTTAACGAATTCCGGGCTCACAAGACAGACGATAGTCCACCCCGGATTACGTCTTGTGACAATTGGGGGCCTGTCCGGGAGATTAGTTTTTTTTCCAGAAGCTAGGAAGAATTCATTTTAAAATACACTCTTCCCTTATAAAAATTAATAATGAGTTCTGAAGAACTATTTCAAAAATGCCAAGATCTAAGAATCGAAGGTAAAGAAGCGAAAGAACTTATTGAAAAAATGAAAGAAAGAGAAGAAAGGCAGAAAGAAAGAGAAGAAAAACAGAAAGAAAGAGAAGAAAAACAGAAAGAAACAGAAAGAGAAGAAAGACGGAAAGATAAAGAAGCTCTCGAAAGAGAGAAAGAAACAGAAAGAGAAGAAAGACGTAAAGATAAAGAAGCTCTCGAAAGAGAAAAAGAAAGAGCACACGAGTTAAAAATGTTGGAATTACAAAATAACCGGAATAATCGTAGAGTTGAAAACCTCGAGTTGGCTCCCTTCATTGACGGAGAGGATGACATTTATCGCTACGTAGAAGATTTCGAGTATTGTGCTCAGAATAATGGATGGAACCCGAGCTATTGGGCGATGTACTTGGCTGCCCTCCTTACGGGAAGAGCTCTGGGCGTATATGCACGATTGCCTAGAAATGAGGCAAATGATTACTTTAAATTGAAATGTGCCCTTTTACCCAAGTTCCATAATACAGAAGTTAAATGTTATTCAGATGATAAAGTGAATTTTGGAAAAGAACTCGTTAAATTGAGAATACCTGAATCAATATCCCTTGAAAATAAAGTGATAGAAATTGAAAAGCAAATAAGTTCTAGTCAGGTACTTCCCATGAAAGAAGAGAATCGTTTCTCTCAACCTGAAAGTTCTTCTGAGAATGAAGAACCGTCATCGCAGGATTTATCGACTCTTTCTACATCTCCTAAGTGGGAAAAGAATGAAGACGAATCCTCTTCTGTATCTGAAGCTCTTGTGGAACAAGTTGAGAGTGATGAAAGCTCCGTTACTTCCAACGTTCTTAGTCAGTCCGATAATGTACTTTCGTCCAAATGGTTAAGTAACCAGTCTATGACTTCTCGGAAAGTTTCCATGGAAAGAAATATAGAGAGGGAAGTCGAATATGATAGAACCCCAACTCCAGAATTGGGAAAAGTGAATACTCGAGAGACTGAAAAGAGAGACTCTTCTATTCGGATAACTATTTCCTCTAAAGCGGAATCGCAGACTGTGCGACCGAGAAGGAAAGAGCCAAAAGAAGAATCTAAGAGTGAAGTGGAGTTTAGTGAGTCAGAAGGAAGATCTATTATCGAAGTGAATCAAGATGATCATGAATATAATCATATGATTCCTAAATTTGATGAGGATCGTATTGATGTTTCTACAAAAGAAATCGTAAAGCTTCAAGTAGAAGATGAATTATGTAATCATCAATCTGAAAGGGAAAATAGACAGATGATTAGACAAAGTCACTCAATAATATCTTCTGAAGAAATAAATGATTTTAAAATTAGTCATGAATTAGCACTAGAGGAAAAGGGCTCGGTAGATTTTAATGTTGTTGTAATTCCAGAATTAACATTTGAGAGCGAAGATATGGAAGTAGAGTCAGATAGCCATCTACCTTTTTCTAATCCGTCTTTATTTTCACCATATTTTTCTTCAGGTTCTTATAATAATGTTGAAAAGAATGAAACAAAAAAGATGAAGAAAAAGAAAATGAATCAGCCCAAGAAAAAGAAGAGAAGAAAAGGGAGACGTCATATAAAAAAGAAACAAGATGACGCCGATTATAATTACGAGGAAAAATCAGAGAAACTTATAGTCGCTATATATGTGGAAAATGCAGCTAATAAATTACACTATGAAGAAAATGCATCAATGAAAAGAAGAAGATATTTGGAAAAGAAAAAGGTTACGACACAAGCGTTGCGTAAACAAGTAGGAACTTTATCCAAAGATTTCAAATACAAGTTTAATGTAGGACTCCAGAATCTAGTTGAACTTAATCTCGAATTTTAAAAATGAAAGATTTTGAAATTGAGGAAATTAAACGGATTTTAAGTTGTAAATGTGACAGAAAAATGAAAAGTGCAAACCTTATGATTCGGATACGACAAATACGTCTATTCAAATACAGAAGAAAAGGAAAAGTTATGACAAGAAGATACAAGGTAACTCGGAAAAGACCCAAGTTTCAGAATTTTTAAATGGACGATGATTCCTGAAAATGCGCAGTCTCACAAAGAATTGATTGACAATGAGAATGTATTAGCTGAATTAAAGA
>SEYY01018334.1:12500-17679 GCA_009176605.1 Armadillidium nasatum
AGCCACCGTTCATACTTTAAATTTGCTAATAGTAGTGTACATCATTATTCTGTCCTGTCCCCAACACTTTTTACACTTTTCATTTAAAAAATCATCTCACTATTATTTCATTACCTATCCAATCCTATGCTGATGACTGCACCTTTCATTACTCCTTTCAGATTGAAAGGCGCTCCTCCCAGGAACAGTTAATTGACGCTAGAATGGTGGACTTGGAAAATCTGACCTCTGATTTTTCTTGTATTTCAAATTGAGGAAGAGAAAACTTTTTCAATTCATCAAAAATTTAGTTCCACCATATCTCTACTTGACACTATCTTTCACTAAACTGTAACATTTTCTTCGAAAACAAACAACTCAAGCCTTCATCTGTCCTTAATTTTCTCTAGTGAACTTTGTTTTAAGGATCACATTATTTATCTTTCTAAACTAGCTTCTAAGATGTTGGGTGTTCTGTTGCTCCTTCGCGATTTTTTACGACAATCCAGTTGCTTTCTCTTTAGAGATGTTGTTTTCCCCTGTATGGAGTACGCCTGACACACCAGGGGTGGTTCCACTCAGGCAGCTCTTCCTTTCTCACTAATTCTCTCCAGTCTCTTTCTGCCCGTAGAACTGTTGCGTAACTCACTATGTACTATCGCTAGTGCAATGGACACTGCCCTTCTGAACTCTCCCGTTTCTTTTCTCCCCAATGGAGAAGCGCTTGTCTAAAACGCTTTTATATGCAGTCTTGTCCTTTCTCATTCCAACTGTCTGACATCAGACTAAATCTCTATGCCTAATCTTATATGTATTATACTGGTAAAGTCTGGAACGCACTACCTTAATCTGTTTACGAAACTTCTGTTGACTTGTACACTGGTGTAAATTAGTAGGTCTATGCTCTTTACTACCAAAGGACGCATGATATATATATATATATATATATATATATATATATATATATATATATATATATATATATATATATATATATATATATATATATATATATATATATATATATATATATATATATATATGAGGTCAAGAAAGAGAGAAGTTAAGAGAGGTGATAGGAAGTTTTCCTGAAAAGGTAATAGAGGCGGAATAATAGTTAGAAGGAAGGAGGAGGGAGAGGAGCTTGTGCTGAAGGTGCATGGCGAGGAGGTGAGAGTGGTAGAGAGATGCAAGTATTTGGAGAGGGGAAAGTATGCACAAGGGAATGAATATGTTGGAAATCAGCAACGGGATGGAGTGGTGAGAGCGCTGTTCCCAATCTTAGTCGAAAAAAGAATGGATGTTGGAGTAAAGAAATTTTTGAAAGTATTCTGACCCTAGTTTTGTTATATGGGACAGAGACTTGAAGTACGACAACAAGAGAAGAAAGCAGAATTCAAGCAGCAGAGATGAGGGTGCTGCGGTTGATGTTGGGGAGGACCAGGAAGGAGAGGATAAGAAATGAAAGAATTAGACAAAGTAGGGGCTGGACCAATAATTCAAAAGATAGATGCAGCAAGACTGAGATGGTTATGACACGCTTGGAGGATCCAGGAGGGGAGAGCTGCTAGATGGAGATGAGTGTGGACGCCAAAAGGAAGAAGACCGAGAGGGAGACAAAGGAGAGATGGATAGAGTTAGTTGAGGATTCACTGAGTCGACATCAGATGAGTACGGTGGAACAGTTGGTGGAAGATGGAATTATTTACGACAGATCTAGAAAGATACTAGTTCTGGACCCGACGACAGGCCCCTATTGACTTACTGGGATCGGATATATATATATATATATATATATATATATATATATATATATATATATATATATATATATATATATATATATATATATATATATGTTTTTCTTAACAGTTAAGAATTGGTATCGGTATCTGTATCAGTATCGGGAAAGTTGAAGGCCTTTGTATCGGTATCGGTATCGTTAAAATTTTTGGTATCACTCCATCCTTATATATATATATATATATATATATATATATATATATATATATATATATATATATATATATATATATATATATATATATATATATATATATATATATATATATATATATATATATATATATATATATATAGGGATGGAGCGATACCAAAATTTTTACCGATACCGATACCGATACTTATAAAACCGAAACCGATGCCGATACCTAAAAATGTGCCGATACTTGCCGATACTACTACCGATACCGATACCGATACCGATGCTTTACTCTTATCCAAAAAAAATTGCCGATACCGATACCGATACAGTATCGGAAAATATGCCGATACTTGCCGATAACGATACTTCACTCCATCCCTAATATATATATATCTTATTTTGATAATAGCTATAAAAAAAAATCTATATAACTCAACATAAAATTTTAAAAACGCAGAAAAATAAAAATAATGGACTATCGTGGACAGCAGTAATCGACTGTGCTTGGGTCGGTCATTTTCCAGAGTAACATGGGTCTAATTTTAAGATTAAATTTTCAGCCAATCGTCTTTAAACAAGATAATTTAACTACGCCCACTGACAAAGTGTGTAACTCGATAGTAGTTTAAGCAAGTATAATATTTGGAAGCAACGTAGTTATGCACACATACGTGTATATATATATATATATATATATATATATATATATATATATATATATTACAGAACGCCACCACTCACGGGCAGAGCTCTTTTCAAGGAGGGGGCACACACACAGGCACAAAGCTCATTCATACACACACACACCTAACGCCCACACCTTCTGGCTTAAAAAAAAAATTGAAAGATTTTTCATGAGAAGGGTTGATGAGACGAAAAGGTTTAGATTAAGCCTTTTCAAGACGAGCTGCGTGAGATATGCGACGTGTTTTCCATATAACAGGGACGTATAACACTCCTATACAGATCAAGCAGCTGGAGTAGTGTAAAAATGTTCCGAAGGCTTTCCAGAACACCTAATCTCTTAGAAGCTGATGTAGAAAGAGAGATAATGTGATCCTTACAAGAAAGATCATGAAAAAGGAAACAATAAAAAATATTGAGGACAGGGGATGGTTGGAGTTGAGTGTTTTCGAAGAAGATATTATAGTTGTGTGGAAGATATTGCCGAGTAGATAGGTGAAAGATTAAGTTTTTGAGGCATTGAAAAAATCATGTTTTCTCCTGGCCCAATTGGAAATAAGATAAAAAATGAGATGTCAGCTACTCCAAAGCAATCTTCCAAGCATGTACGATTGTGTTTGTCGCCTTTCAAAATAAAAGGAATAGTAAGGGGTGGAATCATTAGCAAAAGAGTGAACTGGTGAAGAAGTTATTTACAGAAGATCATTGATGAAAAATAGAAAAAAAGGTGGGAATAGAACAGAACCCTGAGGAATATAACTATTGATAGATTTAAAGGAAGAACGATTGTCGTACACTACGGCTGCAATAGAACGTCCAGAAAGAGATCAGATAGAAGATTACAGAAAGAAGGAAAGATACCGAAAGAGGGAAGCTTGTAAAATAAAACTTTGTGCAAGACTCTATCAAAAAATTTTGGCATGTCTAGAGCCACCGAATTTACCGAAATTCCGAATTCAGAGTATCAAATATCATGAGAGAATAGAAAGATGATCACCAGTCGAGTATTTCTTTCCGAAGACATACTAACGAGCAGGGACGATATATATATATATATATATATATATATATATATATATATATATATATATATATATATATATATATATATATATATATATATATATATATATATATATATATATATATATATAATATATATATATATATATATATATATATATATATATATATATATATATATATATATATATATATATATATATATATATATATATATATATATATATATATATATATATATATATATATATATATATATATATGAGTAAACTCAATAATGTCAATTATATTTTGTAGCGATGTTTTGTTATGTTTACCGAAATATGTATTACTAGTTACTATCGGCAAAAATCCTTTCGAGAAAACTGAGCTTTGAAAATTTTTAAGTAATTAATATTTTCATAATGAACATGTATTAAACAGACAAAATAGTAGGTAATTAATCTACTATGCTTTCGAATGTCAGTAGCTTAGTTCATTTGCTACGATATTGACTGTCCTTCTAACCTAACAACGTTATTTATATACAGTATCTTCAAAAATATTTTAAGCTTCACATTATTCTAAACCACTAATCCTGGGAAAATTACACGTCGCAAGCCGCATCAACGATTTTTCAAGAGTGAATAGCAATTTGTGTAGTTAATTATAATTTTCTAATTATATCATTCATTCATCTAATCATTTACGACAAATAGGGAGAGAGTAAATTTTATCCTTACAGCAAGAATAAAAGACCCAACCGCATTTTACGTTTTATGTTGGTGAGATACTTATCACGATTGATTATGATAAAGCAAAAAATGTATACAAACTGCATATACTTTTGAATGTTAACGGAGATTGAAACAAACAATATGGAAAATATATATATTCCAACTTTTCTGGAACTTAGGGCATCTTATAAACGATGACTTATAAACTATATATATATATATATATATATATATATATATATATATATATATATATATATATATATATATATATATATATATATATATATATATATATATATATATATATATTAGTATTTTGTCCATCCGCCTTCGTTCCTGATAACTGACTGCAATCTGTTAGGCATGGATGCAATATTATTTTGTAGTATATGTGGGGTTCTACGCTGTTTTTTCCACGATCTAAGGGCATGGTGCAAAAGTTGACTTCCCTTTCTCTCATCTTCTGGTGTCCATTCTCTGATAATTGATCCCCAGATGTTTTCAATGGGATTTAAATCACATCCTCTTGGTGGCCATGGTAAAACTTCGAGAATCTGTTCATGTTCAGTAAACCATTGCTGCACTCTCCTCGCGGTGTGCACTGGACTATTGTCATGAACATAGGGTATTCTATCAGGATTGGGATCAAGATACGCCCTTACTGTTGGAAGGAATACTTCATCTAGAATTTCTAAATACTTATCTGAAGTAAAACCGCCATCAATAGGTGTCAGTTTGCCAAGAATATTAAAATATATTCATCCCCATACATTGGCGGTTACGTGTCCACTCCTGGCTTCTTCATAAATATGTTGCTGTTCATATCGTG
>SEYY01018335.1:0-14928 GCA_009176605.1 Armadillidium nasatum
CAGAAAAGTTTTTACAGTGGTGTTTTGACGTGGAAGTGAAGCAATATTTACTCCTAGCTTCTCCATGACACTTCCTTTGAAATAACTTCTCTGAGAGCCAAAATCTAGAAGAGCCCTTATTTCTTGAATTTTATTCCCTCTTTTTACTTTAAGGGAGATGGTTGGAAGAATGTTGCCAGAAGGAGTAGATCCTGTGTTAATACACAGATGACTTTGATGAGATTCATCCTCTCCAGTTTGTGCAAGAGAAGATGAAGGAGTAGGTGTGTCATCAGGTCTACGATGTTGATCACTCTTCCTTTTTCCATTTGTTTCCGATGTGCAAAGGGCTGATATATGTTTCTTGCTTTTACAGTAAAAGCAAGGGCGGCTAAGTCCATATCGCTTAGCAGGACACTGCTTAGATTTATGCTTTGTGCTGGAGCAGCTAGAGCATAGTTCTAATTCAATACAGCGCTCTTTTCTGGAGGCTGGATTCGAATAGATGGTGCAAGACGACATAAAATGTGCACCATCACACAATTTGCACTTTACAGATGATGATTCCGAAGAAACACTAGACTTTTTTGGAGATGTGGTGTTCTCTTGTCTGGAGTACGTGGAATTTTGAAAAGATGATGTTTTCTTTCCAGTTAAAGATTTTTTAGATGCAGATGCTTGTGATGGATTCTTCCCTCTGATTCTTTCCATAGATTTTAAAATCATATGGTAATTATCTAAGATGATGTTGATAGAAGGATATTCTATCTTTGTCTCGATTTTCAGCTCCCTTAGAAAGCTTGAGGGCAATTTATCCACCACGATATGACTTAAAAGTTTACATCCAGCTGAACCCTCCTCCATAAAATCTAATTCAAATTCTTTAAGTTCATGTAGATGTGCACGAACTTCAGATATGAAAGCTCTCACTGCCTCAAGATTTTTATTGTCTATGACAGGAGCTGTGTCTATTTTATGAAATAGACAATCGATTATAAAAGGCACATCAAGATATAAATCTTTTAAAATTTGGAGAGCAACTTCATAGTTGTCGTCCACATTAGGAAGATGTTCTACATCTTTTAATGCTATACTTGATAGATGAGCCTTTAGATATTGAAGTTTTGCGGCGTCACTTAAGTCTCGCCGACTTCCGAATACATTTTCAAAGGATAGTAGAAACGATCGAAATTGGAAACGGTCAGATTCTCCTGAAAAAGTTTTACACTTTAAAGCAGGTATTTTGACCTCTTGCTTGACGGCTAATCCTCTCAATATGGATTTTACCTCCGACTGGTTCTCTATGTTCTCTTGTGGATTTGAGCCGGAGGCTGACGAATGGCGAGATGATTTTTCATTAGATGAATGAAACTTGCTCATAACTTTCTGCTGTTGTAGATGATAGTGAGACGCACTCACTATCTCCTCATTGAGCAAGATGTTATCATATTTAATAAGACCAGAGGAACATATTAATGCCTCTATTTCTCCGTCATATTGACGCACCTCTAGAAGCCTTGACGACACTTCTTCCAACATAGACGATATGAGAGGTGAATTACTTCCGTCTGTTTGCATAATTTCCAATAGTTGTTTGAAAAGGAAAGTAACTTTCCTTTTTGATACTCCTCTCATTATCTTGAGAGGGGATAACTTCTCCTTTACTTCTTCAATTTTTTTCTTCATTTCCTCAGGTTGGAGGGTCTGTTCTACTATCTCCACGTCACTGGAGATAGAAGTTTCCATTTCTTGAAGAAGTGAGGATACTGAAGTAATGTCTTCTGTATTCATTTTCAATTATTGTGTGCTCAATAGAGCTTATTATAATTTCCCAAATGCTCAACAGAGCTTTTTTTTCAAATGCTCAAAAGAGCTTCTTTTTCCCAACAGCTCAAAAGAGCTTCTTTTTCTCAACAGCTCAAAATTGCTTCTTTTTCTCAACAGCTCAAAAGAGCTTCTTTTTCTCAACAGCTCAAAAGAGCTTTTTCTCAACAGCTCAAAAGAGCTTTTTTTCTCAAATGCTCAAAAGAGCTTCTTTTTATCAAATGCTCAAAAGAGCTTTTTTTTTTTTTTTTTCAAATGCTCCAAAGAGCTTTTTTTGTAAATTTCTTCAAAAGACGAAACTATAAGGATTCTTCTTTTGAAAAGTAGGAGCCTTATTTGTGAATAGGTGTAAATGAATAGAAACACAAAAAAATCCGATAAAATCGGACTAGAATTGTCGAAATTGGAACAAAAACAAAAAATGCACACACACACCTTATATATATAGATATATATATTTTCAAATTTGCTAAAATTGTAATTTTTAGACTTGATATGTGTGTCTTCTTGAGTGTTTAGAAGAAATTTAAGAGTGTTTTTGCGAAAAAACTGATAACTTGACTGTTATATCAGTTCAAAGTTAGAACCTACTAGTTTAAATTTTAAAATACAGAAAATACGGCTATTTTAGGCCGAAATCACTCAGATCTTTAGTACATTTACAGAAGACCTTTATATTGACATATATTCACTTATAAATTTAGATATAAATTGCATGCATAGCACACACACAATTTTTTCAAACTAATATATATACAGAAATGAAAAATTACGAAAGCACAATTATGAAAAACCAATCGAACTGTGTTCCAATATTTACAATATTGTTAGAAAACGCACTGTATATATTTTTACGAACGAAAGATGGGAAAATTTTATCAAATTGAACCTAATCAAAATCGAAAGATTACAACTAGAAACAAGAAAAAGTTTAGGTTTTTAACAAAAAGCTGCCGATGTTTAGTAGATCAAATCAAAGAAATAATAAATATTTCTCAATTATATTAAATTTAGGATATGAAATGAAAAATTAATAAAAACAAAGATGGTATATTTTGCAGAATTAATAGGAGATAAATTTGATATAATCCGAACCAAGAGTCAAGGTTGGTTTCTCCCAAATTTGCATAAGATTAACTTGTATTCAAAAGAGCATCTCTGTAAATGCGATATAAAAAAACAGATCTTAGTTAAGAATGAGATTATGAACAACTTCTAAACGAAAGAACACAATAGAAGAACTTACTCATGCAGATCTTAATAGAAAAGATTCTTCTTTTCTTGAGAAATATTTATTTCCTCACACGGAAATTAGTAGAGTGAACCAATCCCCCTCGTCCAGAAGTTTTATTCACTCTCCACTGCAGTTATGTCACGAATGATCTAGTGAAACAATATATAATCGACAGATTAAATAGTCAAATTTATTTTATATCAAACGATATGTTTACTATATTTTGAATGAAATGTCTAAGAACTTTTTTGACAATTAAAGTTTAATAGACCTTTTCAACTTGAAATCTATTCGAGAATTTTATTTAAGATAATCTTTCTTAAAGACAGCAAAAATTTGAACTTTCCTTTGCGGATTCGAAAAGATAACTTGTCATTACGACTACAAAATGAGAACTGAATTTTTAAAGAATAGTAACTTTCAATTTTACATTTAGTGCTGAAATTTTAGCTATATGATTTTAACATTTTTAGCCATATGAAATTATAATTTTTATAATATATATATATATATATATATATATATATATATATATATATATATATATATATATATATATATATATATATATATATATATATATATATATATATATATATATATATATATATATATATATATATATATATATATATATATATATATATATACATATATATATATATATATATATATATATATATATATATATATATATATATATATATATATATATATATATATATATATATATATATATTATATATATATATATATATATATATATATATATATATATATATATATATATATATATATATATATATATATATATATATATATATATATATATATATATATATATATATATATATATATATATATATATATATGTAAAAGATTTGTTATTTTAGGTTAGTTTTTCAAAATGTTATATAAATATCGCGCAAGAATATAATCGACTTTTACAGTTTTCCGTAAGTTTGAAAATAGTTGTTTTGATGCCTCATTTTTAAATGATTAATTTTAATAGTTAAAATCTATTTTTCTATTGGTATTATATATATATATATATATATATATATATATATATATATATATATATATATATATATATATATATATATATATATATATATATATATATATATATGTATAATGAAATATATAAAGCTTGTTAAAAAGTATATAAATATATCTAGTTATTTTATTATTGAGTTAGAAGTTGAAGAGGTCAGATTAATTTTATTAATTGGCGTTTTTATTTCAGTATCCCTATAATTAAATCAAAATAAATATGTTAATAAGAAAAGTTATAGATTATTTTTAAAATGTTAAAAGTATACGACATGATATTAATTTCTTAAAGAATTTATATAATATTTATTAAACTTAAGTTTTAAACGACATCTTAAAATTTAACAGTAAAAAGATTTTTCCTAATAGAACAAAAACGACTTTTTATCATATTACTACTTATATTATATGTTTTATTTTTATATTTGTCTTTTATTTTTATAAAGTACGTTACAGGTAATTTACATTTTTATTAAAGGTTTTATTGTTAATTTTCCCATTCGCATAGAATAAATTGTTGAAATCGAGGTTAAAGCAATTAAGTTTCATTTCATAAAAGACGTGTTAAAAGATTTCGTTTAATATGGGATATGATATTCTATTGAAGGTTTTATTTCCTTTTTTAATTTATTTATATAATCCTTTTATATATTTGTATATATTTATTCATATTTATATTAATATTTAATATTATATTTAAGGCATAAAAAAATTATTTTCTTTTATTTATTAATAAAAGTAATTAAAAGAGTAAAAATAGGAGCATTTATAAAATAACACAATATGTGCGAATGAATAAATTCTCGAACGTTCCATAAAAAAGAATCTTTAAAAAGAGTTTTATCTAATTATATCTTTATAATCATGTTGATTCTGATAGCCATACTTTAATAAAAGTTGTGTAATAATATAATGTTAATAATGAAATACAATTGAGATGATATCTAACTTTATATTTAAATATATTTATGCTTATTCATGTAAAGAGTGCATTAAGAATATTTTAGTTAGCCTTTATTAAAGAAAGAAAGAATAATTTTGGAAGAAATGTTTGTAATTAATATTTGTGTATATTATGGAAGAGGAGGATCCGATTTTCATCATTTTTACTGCAAGATGATTTTCAAAAGACAGTTGAGAAATATCTCAAGTCAAAATCAGACATCGTGGCCTGCTTGGAAATAAGCTTTCAGGCTTGCTTGGTAATGGGCTTGCCTATAAATTGTCTGGCAATAGACAAAACTTCGATTGAGTTCGACCTGATCCTATAGGAGAGTCTTTCTGTAATAGCATTTCTTAGAAGGTCTTACTAGGATCGAGTGTTAATACTCTTTCAGCTGTCGTTGTAGGTGCATGGTAATATGTTCCCCGGTAGTACATACATTATACGTTTGTGACTAATACATTTAGCTCTAAGTTCTACATAAACGTTTTTTTTTTGTAAGATCTGGTAATAGATCCTTTAGAGTACATGATAATATGTTCTTTGGTGTTGCATAGTAATATGCCTCACATGCAAGATAAATTGAATTAGAATCCATACGCCATATATCCGAAAATTCCTTAAATTCGCGCTACCACATTAATTTTTTAAAGGCTAATATTTTGAAGCCTTATATTTGTATTATGTTTCTTATATTATTAAATTCTAAGAAATAGTTGTGTTCCAATTGCAACGCTATTGAGTCTAATTTAACTAATTTACTTTATTTTTATTTTACGAAGCGCTTAAACATCCTGACAACATCCTTAGAAAGCGCCACTACACAAGACTCCCCGAAATTCCTAAGGGCAGAAGACCAAAAATCAGTGAGATAGGAAAGTATGTCACCAGTTAACCTCGAACGTCGAAAGCCATACTGATGATCTGAGAGAAGAGAATGAGGCTTCAAATGATCCAGGAAATGAGAGTTGAGGAGAGTTTCAAAAATTTTAGACTACCTTTTTGCGGGATCGGCTGAACATATGAGGGAAAGTATTAGTGTTAAGGCATAGAGAGTAGAGCTGAACGAGGACAGGCGCTAACTCGGAAGCACACTCCCTCAGAACACGAGGGGGAATGCCATCCGGGCCACTGGCCTTCCTGACGTTCATAGATTTCAGGATCCCATGCACCCAATCATGAGTAATTACAGGTACAGACATGGGACACCTTAGAGGAGAAGGAGTAGGAGGAGGGATGCCAGAATCGTGAAGTGTGGAATTTGAATAAAAAAGGAGGCCGATGAGCGTTTTCAGAGGGGGTAAATTTTTGACAAGAGGAAAGAAATTTTTATCAGTATTATAACCATGGAGATCACCGCACTTCCTTTTAGTGAAAGTGCGCTTAGTCCGTCGAAGAACATCCCTGCAACGATTCCGAGCTGAATGAAAATTAACAAGAGTGATAGGAGAAGGAGAGTTTTTCATTCACACGATAAGCATTGTCTCTCTCACGAATGACAAGAGAATAATTGCCATCAGACCATGGATTTTGAGGAGAAAAGATTTAGTTGAAGTCAGAATGAACCTTCTCATCTCATCGACGATAATGCCCCATACCTTTTCAGCAGAGACCGAATCGTCTTCCGAGACAAAGCAAGATTCACTCTAATGGTAGTTAGCAAAGAAGCGCGCCTTGCTTTCCAATTGCCCGACTGAAGTGCCAGAAAGGGCGCTTAGGGCATGGCGGAGCTGTTGGAGAGAAAGCATAATTAAGAGCTATAAGATTATGGTCAGAGTTATCGATAGGAATGAAAATGGTGTATTTATATCTAGAAGGAATAGTGGTGAAGTATAAATCAACTGTATTCAATAATAGGTTAAGATGATCTGGAATGTTTGTGGGTTCTCTAATCAACTGCTCTAGATCGTTAAGAATGCTGAATGATTTGGCTTCCCTCCCACCTGTATCAGTATGAGAGGAACTTAACCACTCAGTGTGGTGTACGTTGAAATCCCCTAAATAGAGGTCTTCAGCATTTGGATGAGAAGAAGTAACAGTCTCGTGAGAAGTAGTAAGATATTGAAAAAGAACTGGAAAATCAGTTCTATTAGGGAGCCATAACAGAAACACAAGATAATTGTAGTAGTAGGAAGACAGATTTTGAGCCATAAATCATCGAAATTAGGATATATATATATATATATATATATATATATATATATATATATATATATATATATATATATATATATTATATATATATATATATATATATATATATATATATATATATGAAGGTTGTATTAATAATTATTTACATTTATTAAAAAGAATTAAATATTACCAATACACCTTCATGTCTTAGAATGAAATTTGTATTGATAATATTTAATTTTTTTTAATAAATGTAAATAATTATTAATAAAACGATATGATAAACGATATATCGCTTATTATGAACGATATATCGATTATGGTAGTATCGATGTTGACAAGCGATTTTTGAGTAGTTTATTCTGAAAAAACACCGGCTGAAAATGCCACTCTGGTAAATTGTTGTAATATAAATTGTGAAAGACCCTACATAAAATAAAAATATTATTTAAGAAGAAGTGTTTTGAATATTCTTAATATTATAAATAATAGCAAATAATAGAAAATACACAAACAAGGTAAGAAATAAATTGTATTAAATATATCTGGAAGGCTAAGCCTGCACCTACCCTAGAGCACATAGCCATATTTAGCAAGAACCAAATTTTTGCATATATATATTTATATATATATATATATATATATATATATATATATATATATATATATATATATATATATATATATATATATATATATATATATATATATATATATATATATATATATATATATATCCTGCGGTGGGCAAAGGCCAGAGGACTACCAATTTCCATCGGAGTGAGAAATATCAGATTTTTGTTCTTAAAAGCTGACATGCTCAGAAACACGGCTGTTCTCCAAATGAAGTGTTGTTTAACTACTCTTCAAATGTCCTGTCAGACCGTGAAAAGATTATTTCAGACAACACAAAATTTGAGAAATGCTCTACACAACCATCCTCTTTAATACAGAAACTAGAAGACAAAATTAACAGAAAACTAAAATCTCTTAGAGAATTTTTTAACATAAGTGATCGGACTTTTCGAAGCTGCTGAGTACCTGCTCATCTCTTGGAGTTCTGGCTCTTACGCCCTATTCTGGCTGCCTATGAAACTCATAATTACCACTTGGCTCAATTTATTAACACACAACTTACTTCTTTTGTCCCAAATCAGTATTCACTAAAAAATGTTCAATCATTCGTGAATGACATTAAGTTTCAATCAGCTAACTCTTTTATGGTTTCTTTTGATGTATCATCATTATTCACTAATATCCCCCTGTTAGAAACCATTAATATTATAACAAAATAAAGTTTACAACTTCCCTTCTACACTTCCTCTCCTTGCAGTTAATAAACAAACCTTCAAGGAATTGTTAACTCTGGCTTCCTCTGACTCCTTTTTCCTTTTTAATGAAACCATCTATCAACAGTAGATGGTGTAGCCATGGGATCACCTTTAGGACAGACCTTAGCCAACCTTTCCTTAAATCATCTTGAAGAAAGATTTTATCAGGCTCATGTCCCACCAATTTTTTATAGACGTTATGTTGACGACACATTCGCACTTTTTCATAATGAAGCTGAAGCCGTCCACTTCTTTGATTTTCTTAACAAACTCCACCCTAACATCAATTTTACCATGGAGACAGAATCCAATAACAAACTTCCCTTCCTTGACGTAGAAATCACCAGACAAAATAAGTCTTACAGCACATCAGTTCATCGAAAAAAGACACACACACATCACAAAGCACCAATTACTATAGCTTTAGTTATTTAAATTACAAGATTAAAAGTATTTCCCCTATGATTCAAAGAGCCTATGCACATAGTTTCATTTACACCACATTCCATCTTGAATTATGCACAATTTCCAAATTTTTTAAAAATAACAGTTTCCCAACAGATACCATTTCCAAACAAATGCGTCTATATTTGAAAAAAATATATTACCAACCATTTCCCGTCCTAACAGCTTAAAAAAAAATCTTGCATATTTTAAATACCTGTACATTGGCTTCCATAGTTCTCAACTAGCCAAAGACATCAATCATCTCATTATTCTATCCCTTACTACAATGCCGACACTCATTCACTAATAATCTCACTATTGGATCTTTCTTTAAAGTTAAAGAGTCTCTTCCTCCACTGCTACAGTCCTGTGTAGTCTACGAATACAATTGTTCTTGTGGTTCACAAGAGGCCTATGTAGGCTCCACGATAAGGCGACTCAGGACTCGCGTGTGTGAGCATATGAATGTCAGTCCGAGAACTTTTGCCACTTTATCATCCAAACCTCCCTCTGTCATCCGTTCACACACTCTTAGATGCCATAGTTCCATTCTTTTCTAATAAATTTAGAATACTTTCCAAAACCAACAGGTCAAACTTGCATATTTTAGAATCTCTTTACATTAAACAAATGCAGCATCACTAAACCCGGACTCTTCTTCATACCCCTTATTGATTGTTTAATCTGCTTATGTTATTTATATATCAATACAATATTTAATAGTTACAACCAACTAACGGAATCCCAAAATTTACAACCAACTTAACATTAAACCCTAATCCCAGTTTCTATTCAGTATAATTTATTACATTAACATAGTAACAAGTAAGTTTCCTATACCGTATTATAGTTATTTCCATATCACTATCTAGTATACTTTTTGTAAATCTTTTTACATGTAATTTTACTATTATTCAAGTTGTTTTCATAAATATTATTACTATTTTTATTTCTATTATATTATTATCTATCAGTTATTATTATTATTATTATTATTATTATTATTATTATTATTATTATTATTATTATTATTATAATTATAATTATAATTATAATTATAATTATAATTATTATTATTATTATTATTATTATTATTATTATTATTATTATTATTATTATTATTATTATTATTATTATTATTATTCCTCATTTTTATTTTTATTTTTATTGTCATTACTGTATTATTATATCATGATCTATTAATTTTTATGATTGGCTATTTTTATTATTATTATTATTATTATTATTATTATTATTATTATTATTATTATTATTATTATTATTATTATTATTAAATTGATCTTTATGACCACATATCATTACTATTATTACTATCATTGTTATTATTATTGGCATTATTGCTATTATTAATATTGATATTTATGGCAATTTTTTTATTATGGTATTATTATGGCTCATTATATTTCTATAATTATTATTACTGTTATTATTATTCATATTATCATAATCTGCAGATGTCCTGAAGATAATAGGTCGAAACGTCGTGTTTGTATATGAATAAAGTTGTTAATGTTTGCGGCCGTTCTCTCAATCCTTTTTGTACTATATATATATATATATATATATATATATATATATATATATATATATATATATATATATATATATATATATATATATATATATATATATATATATATATATATATATATAGTAAAGGGGACGATATTGCAGGGGCACTGTGCCAGTGCCAGTGCCACCTGAGGGGAAACTCAGTACGTTCATGAGGGTGATTTTGGGGGTGAGGGGAATTTATTGAATGTGGGGAAATCATGGTCTTTCGTGAGGTGTTTTTAATCCGATAATCCGATTAACTAATTGGATAATCCTCTTATCTTTGATTTAATCTTGTTAATTCCCTTAAGCCCTGCCCCTTTTTGCCACTTAACCCTTTAGCCCGCCCACTTTTGACCTTTTTTCCTTTGATGTTGCCGCCGGCACGTGCCTCACGTTCTAGCCTGAGGGTATTTTCTAGCCTATTTTCTAGCTTGTTTCTAGCAGTTTACCCTCTTGCTAGAGATCTTTCTAGCTCTTGGCACGTGAGAGGAGTGCCATCTGTGAGTGAGGGATGATGACGTCATAGCTCTTGGCACTCATACTAGACACCTTTCTAACCCAAGCAAATGATTGCTAGTTCAGCCAGCCAATCACAGGCCTCCTTCTTGATGACGTCACTTCATATGATTTCTTCTATCCGCCATTTTTGATCACGTGTGTGTTGACGTCATCTTCAATTTTCCCGCCAATTCTTCAACGCCATCTATTGACTGAAAACTCAAACTTCTTCTTCTTCAGCCTCCGAAATTTTTGAGATTCGATCTTAAAACTTTTTCGGTCTCCAGGGATGGAGATTCGAACCCGGGTCTCTTGGTTTAAAATCCATGACTCTACCACTGAGCTAACACGAACTTTCCTTAGAAAAATCAAATAGTTGTATTCATCCCGCACATTTTTGACTTTTGTTATGATGACGTCAGAACTTTGATGTTTTGTTTTATCTTTCATATTCGCGGGGCCCCGTTCGCGCGGACTGCGCGGCGTTGGTACGCGTACGCCTGACGGGTGACTCATGGACCTATGTGAGGGGATCAGGTTGAGGGGATCGGATCGCACTCTCGACACCTCCTCACCCATACCCCACCCACCGAGAGCGCTGATCCCCACCTGATCCCCCCTTATAGATCCATGAGTCACCCGTCAGACGTACGCGTACCAACTCAGGATTTTACACACACGCATACAAGTGCCTTGGGATCTCGTTGTTTCTCAACTACATCCCTCTGTGAAACCCTTCTGTCCTTTCCTAGATATAACTAGGAAATATTGGAAGCTGAATGAACAATTGATAATGACGCTTTAAGATGGAATCTTACTCTTCTATCCCTCGAAAACATGTCTAAAATCTCTGTGTGATGGTTCAAAGATATCTACGTACGTAACTGACACATTCGTGTTTGAAAAATGCATAAATGTGCTACCTTCTTTTGACATAAGATTGAATCCTTGTGATGAAGATGTCGGAAACCACGTGATCAGAAAAATAAGTAGGTTGATGGAAGACATTGTAATGCTTTGATATACGTATGTGTGTGTGTGCGTGCGTGTGTGTGTGTGTGTGTGTACGCGTATGTATGAAGAGTACTTATACGTATTTACATTAATCAGTGAGTTAGCCGTAAAATAACGAAGAATTTATAATAAATAAATTTGTTTTATAAAAAATTTTACATTTTTTAAAGAGAAAAATAATTTATTATTGAAAGGAATGAAAATAAATTTTAAAAAGTTATATCTTAAAACAAATATACAGATTGGAATTGGAATAAAAGCTTGAAAGAAGTATTAAAAATGTTTTGCATGCTAAGTTTAAAAATAATTTTTTGAAAATAAAACAAATATAAAGATTGGAATTGCAATAAAAGCTTGAAAGAAGTATTAAAAATGTTTTGCATGCTAAGTTTAAAAATAATTTTTTGAAAAAAGTCATCTCTTGAAAAGAAATATAGAAAAATGTAATATGGAAAAAAGGTTAAAAATAATGGATTGAAGAAAAAAAATGGGAAAAATATCCAAGAACATGGGTAATGCATTAAAGAAATAGTCATGAAATGAAAATTTTATGAAGTGATATTAAGTAAATGTTGTCTTCACTCGTATAAAATCCAAATTATGGTATTGATTTATTATGTAATAAGAATTTTTATTATAAATACAATAAGTATTGTTATAGAATGAGGTTGTAGATATTAAACAATTGGAGCAGGTATGATAAACGTATGGTTATACGGTGAATGTAAATGCATCTGACCAAAGGACACGTGGTTATGACTTCATAGGCACATGATCTCCTTTTAGAACTTTGGTTATAGTGGGTTAAAGTAAATAACCATGTAAATGTAGGGAGTCAGAAGCATGAAACATCAGGAGTTGATTGAAAAAAAATACAATCAACCACGTGACTATAACGTCATAGACACATGAACATTTTGTGTTAACTTTCAGTAAATATAAAAAAAGCATTAAATATCGGAGAAAAATAGAACCAATGACGTTACTTGGTTAAGAATGATAAAATAGTTCCACAGTTTATAATTCAGGTAAGTACTTGAGAGCAATACGTTCAAAGAAAAATAGAAATAAAAAAGAAAAAATTGAAAAAATACAGATATTTGTTTAAGTTAAATAAATTTTTTAAAAAAATATTAAGTCAGGTCTTGATTGCTGATAAAGAAGAAGTATGACGACATAATATTTACATTCGTATTGGAAAATAAGATGATGATGATAGGAAAAATGACAAAAAGTTTAGTGAGTTATGGTTAATTAAGATATATTTTGAAAGAATTAGTTAAGAAAAGTATATAAATTACACGTTAGAGAGATGATAAAATGTGATTGAATATTCCGAAGTGATAAAAAGATTGACAGTAAATGAAAATTAAGGTAAATGACGGGAAGAAATATATGTCAATATCTATAAATTACATGTTGGAGAACTGTCAGTATGACTTTGATCATGTTTTATTGATAAAAAATTTGTGAACCATGGCGAGTTAAGATATATTTTGGGAGGAATAGAAAAGAAAAGTACGTAAGGATGTATAAATTTCATGTTAGAGGGATGTTGATTTGTGAACGAACTTGTCAAAGTGATTAAAGTCAGGTAGTATACAGAGAATAAGTTATACGTTTGAAGGTTGGTTTTGGGAATGAAATGTATGTCAAGTTCTATTAAAATGTGTGTTAGAGAGAAAATACTATATCTTTGATCATTTCTATGCGAAAAATTTAAGTTGAATGTGGAGAAATAAGTTAAATGTTTACGAGTTTAGGCTGAATATTAATGTAAAGAAGTATAATTTGTACGTTAGATAGATGATGGAATGACTCTGCTCATGTCTTACTGATAAAGTTAAGTCATGCTTGGAGAATCAAATTAAATTTTGAATAGTTTCGAGGTGAAAAATAAATGAAAAGTTCTATGACTATCCTATCAGATAAATACAGGGATGACTTTATACGTACATTTAATACAAAAGATAGAATAAATACAGAGATTTAAGTTATATGCTGGAGGTATTAGGGTAGAATCTGGCTTGAAAGTGAGAGACAGCAGCAGAATCTATTTCGAGGATTCAGAGATTCGCTGCTTTTATACGGATCTTACCACCATTTGCCTCGCATTATGATGAAATATTAAGGAAAATAAAACTCTTATCTGTAAATAGGTCCCCAAACTGATTATTCTTGTATCCCAATCGCATGAAAAGGGAATCCAGGTACTCCTTAATCACCTGCTTTCTCTATCCCCCCCCCCGTATTATACTGAAAAAAATAAGGGAAATAAGGTTCTTATCTGCAAATATGAGCCCAAACTGTTTATTCTTGATAATCTAATCCTCTGGAAAGAGACTCCAGGTGTGTAATTACTATTCATACCCTCCCAAAACCATCTTCTGTGACAGATTAGCTTCATGTTAGAACAGTCCGCATTGTTTTAAACTAAATAATTTTCATCCAATCACCTACCGTCTCCACAGATACGTCGTAAATCTTATTGGTAAACACATACCAATCCTCATTCATCTCATACATGACGTCAGAATCATATACATTTCTTATTGGTTAACTTGAACTATTCAGTTTCAAACTCCATGTGGAGTATATAACCTTGATATTCAGTGAAAATATAAGTTGAAGAGATGGCTATTTGTCTTTGATCATACTTTTATTGATAAAAAGTTTAGCATGCTGTGAAGAATTAAGATATACATTGAAAGAATTATATAAGAAATGCATGTAATTTCCAATAAATTGTTTGTTGGAGAGTGGGAAACATGTGTTTGGTTATGTCGAAGTATAAAAAGTAAGGCTAAATAAGGAGATAGGAAATGAAAATGTGTGTACCAGAGAGATGTCTTTGAACATGCATAAGTGAAAAAAGTTAGTTTAATGTT
>SEYY01018336.1:0-10920 GCA_009176605.1 Armadillidium nasatum
CATAATTAGTAGTGTCCTTCACTAACCACTTCCTCCTTTCTCCTTCCATAGTCTTGATCTTCTTATCTTGGGAATTGCTGGGCGCACAATTTTCAGTAAAAAATTGTTTGTCTGAAAGCATTGATATGAGGTATTAGTGAGATTTATATAAATTAAGAGAAAAATATTTAATTATAGTTTTAAATGATAATTTGTAAATTAAAAAGATAAAATAGAAAGTATATTCATTTCTTACCGTGTTTGAAGAAAAATTTAGTTGATAAGAAGCTGGAATAACAATGGTCACCGGTGTGGATGAATGCTGATTCACCTTTACCTTTAAACATACAAATCACTGTCGGGCGGGTCCTTTTTATACCCTGATATCCGTTTAATGAAAATACTTACTGAAGCCTTGAAACGACAAGAAAGTGGAATCTAACACATCGTTCAAAGTGTAAGTGTTAAAACAAGTTTTATTGTATGATTGGGAATGCTTTTTGTATAGTAGTATAGCGAGTTTCTTGCCGAGCGCCAATTACGCTTATACATTTAAAAAATACACTGACTCTTTTGTTTTCAAACTCTCAACGTCTCCCCCCAACATACACAAAAATAAATTGGCGCCCGAACAGGGACTCGCTTGATAGTGGGTTGTCAGGGGTGAGTGTGAATACGTGAAACACCGAAGTGACCATGGGAAGGGGGTTCTTCACCACCTTTATTATTATTCCTCATAGAAGTAGACCTCAAAAGAAATAACCCATTATTTTATATAATTTATTTTTGTTAATCGTATGTACCGGTGTGCAGAGTAAAAACATTGCTCGGTACACAGGTATATGCCTGTGGTTATTCTTTGTTTTGCAGATTGAGTTCCAGTCCGAGTGATTAAGATTTTTGGGTCACAAAACTCAAGAAATTTTCTGAAGGCGTGTATGTTTATTACCATTGGGTTTTCAGAAAGCTAAAATGGCCATGTCTAACTTCCATTCCTGATATGGAAATGGATGATTACCTGGATTCTTTGGACCGAGGGCCAACAAAATATAATGGATAGCTCTGGAATTGATCGGAGTGGGGGTACAGAAAATGTTGTCTCTGCGCAGGCAGTACAACAAATAATGAATAATTTAAATACACAAATGGCATCCTTAAATAAAAAGTTGGAGGAAGCAAGAGACTCTCCAGATAGTAGAGACAAAGAGCAGGTAGTTTCATTAACTAAGAGTGAGGCCATCTTTATTAAAGATATTTAAACCTTATAGTAAGGAAATCTTCATTGAAAAGGATATGTTGTATCGGCATACCAATAAACAACACAAGCAAATGTTATTATCATTTAATTTATTAGTGTTAGTAGCTTTGAAATTACACTGGAATTTGGGTCATATAGGACGTAATAAAACATTAGATCTTATTTATAAACACTTCTGGCATCCTAGGACTAATCAGGTTGTATCTGATATAGTTAGGTGTTGTCCAACATGCCAGAAATTAAAAACTCATTCTAGTAAGATAATACCCCCAACATTGAAAATCAATTCACATAGTCCTTTTGATCTGGTGGCTATGGACTTATTGCAATTTCCCCCTACTACAGGTGGATATAAGTATGTCGTGGTCTTTATAGATCATTGTTCCAAATGGGCTTGTGTGGTACCCATACAGAATAAACAAAGTTCTACAGTAGCTGATGTTCTTGAAGAAGAATCTTGCCTTTTCTGCCCAAATTACCGAATCGATTGCTGACAGATAATGGGATGGAGTTCATTGCCGAGCCTTTCCAAGTTGTTTTGGAAACATATAACATACAACACATTCGAACTTCCCCATTGCATCCAGCCAGTAACGGAATTTGTGAACGCTTCAACAGAAGTTTAATCCAATCCTTGCGATGTCTGGTCTTAGAAAATTCATCACATTGGGATGAGGAATTACCCTCATCAGTGATTATTTACAACCATACTTGGCACAGCGCCATTAAGATGTCACCCTCAGATTTTCTGTTGAAAGAATCACACAAAGAACCAGCTCATACGTTTCCTCAATATTGGAATGAAGGAACGATGAATTTTCAGTCTTATAAGGTTGGGCAGAGGGTAGCAAGGAAAATAATCTTCAAGGGACATCAGGTCATTAACAAGTTTAGAATCAGATGGGAAGGACCATTCATAATCACTGTAGTGAATGATAACAAAGTCACCTACAGGATTAAACGAATGGGTAATCCGAATTCACGAGAGGAGAAAATCCATCACTCCCAATTGAGGAAGTGGATTGACATTCCCTCATATCTACAAAAAAATCCCTTCTTCAAAGAACGAGTGTTTCAATCAAATGAAGATGAAGAAGAGGAATTTTATGACACAGACAGTACCATAGATGATTTGGACCATATGTCCGAATTAAACATTAACACAGAAACAGAAAAACCTCCAATTATAGAGGAAGATAGTGATGATGAAGAGGAGTTTGAGGGGTTTGAAGTATCAGATAAATCCAATGAAAAAGCCCAACAATTAACCAAATTCTTTAATGAACATGAGCACACCTGTAAACATACACCCCAAAAACATATCACCTATAGTGTTTGCTACATCAGAATCAACTACAATTAATAGTACAACACCAATAGGGCCTATCAAGACTAAACATCCACACCAATCGTCCAATGTTTTTTTGCCTTTCACTCAATTTTCTATTTCTCTTTCTAACATTTGCTCACTTGTATTTTCATCTGATTTTGATCGCTCTCGTTGTGCTACGAGAGTGACGGATACTCACACTGAACCAAGTTCTGAAAGTAAATCTGCAGATTTTTCAGGATTCCAGAAGACTAGTTTTCGTTGGGATATGGTGGAGGTGTTGAATAACACGATAATAAATCAGGTATTTTCATTCTCAGAAAATCAATCACCCACCATCCCTGAGTTAGAATGGGATGATTCTTCAATCATGATAAATGGGTCATGCGAAGATCCACATATAGAAAATGAGAAGGATATACCTGAAAAAATGGTTCTAGAAATTGTCGAGGAGGAATATTTGGAAGACCTGGAGGAGGAGGAAATTACTCAATCTCCCAGAGCCTTGCGAAGATTTTTGGAAGATAATTATCAATTAACAAATATTTCATCTATTAGAAATATTAAAGAACTATCTCCATCCTATTCCCTTGAAGGAGAATTACTCCTGAAAAAAAACATTGTGCAAACTACGGATGAGACTGGAGAATCTGTGGTTGTAGAATCTCCAATGATAGTTATGGAGACTCCAGTCATCAGGCCATTTACTCGTTCAAGAGGTCCAGTACCAGCCTACGACTATGTAATGAATACTCCCTTGGAGTGGAAGAAACCGAAGTAAAAAGAATAAAAAAGTAAATAATTAAAATCAAATTCATATTATTTTTATAATCTTTCCTCAACTATCCCTCCCAGGTTACAAATACACTTAAGGAGTTGAATGGAGCCGGAGTTAGATTAGCTTTGTTTTAAAAAAAAAAAAAAAAAAAAAAAAAAAAAAAAAAAAAAAAGAGTTTTAGTAGAATAAAAATTGCTTTCCTTAAATTGCTTATTTAAAATGCTGTCATAAAATTAGTCTTTGCTGCTTAAAATGCTTACAAATTTCAGATTTCACTAATAATTATTTGCTTTGCACAAGAAATTATTCTTAGAATTAAATAGATTATTGTTTCATAATTAAGTTTATTTTATTAATTTTTATTTTTTTTGTATAAGAAACCAAATTACTGGTCCTGGTGCGCCTAGTATTTTCTTGGAGTGCGAGGATCAGAATTGTGGTGAGGTCTATTATCTGTTCTTAATTTATTTTATCTATATTACAGACTAACAAAGAATGAAATATATCAATCTCCTTGTTGTGGGAGATTCAGAGGTTCGCATCTTTTGGGAGGGGCGAAACCTGTTAAAGGATGAATATGGTGTATTTGTTCAAACAGAATATAGATCTGGGGCAACGTTAGAAGATTGTTTAGGACAGATACAGAGACGGATGAAACCCTCCACACACATAATCATTATATGGGCTCTGACTCCCTTCGCTTGGAGGAGAACGCCCATCAAAAATCCTGAGCAGCGAGAGACAACTGTTTTCCGTCCCAGCCTTCATTTATCCATTGATCGGATACCTTCCATGATGAATCAGATAATGCAACATGTCCTACAAGTAAACCCCAATTGTAGAGTATACTTGTCTATACCAGCTGTCAAAGATCTCTACAGGTTTAATCAAACCAGACTGATACGAGCATGGGGAGAAGATTATCGTGATTTTTTGGAAGATCATATGGATTATAATCCAGAACGCATGAGACGTTATTCCTTACAGGCATATTACCTCTTTTGTAGTCTTAAGAAAACTCAATAACGGTGGGAAGGGAAAAATCTATTATATGGTAATGGAGCCTTGAACTGCTATAATTATAAACGACCTAAGGCCAGGTCACAACGCAGAATAAGAGTCGCACATACAGAATATTTAAATGGAATGTCATTACATTTAAATTCAGAACTCATTCCTGATGGGCTCCATGGTAACCAAACTTATTTGAAATATTACCTTATTAATAACAAAGGATTTTTGAACAGTTCAGGAATTTCCCACCCTCACCGACCACTTCAAAAGAGGATAAAGAAACAAGGCTTATTGGGAGATTGCCCTCAGGATAATAATACTGTGTGGAGAGTGAACCAATCCAACAGAACGCCAAAGCCCTCAGAAAGAACACCACTCCCAATGGATCGAGTGGCTGAATGTTTTTATCAAGTTACAGATTTAGAACAACGTCAACATCCTCTCAAGGGAGAGTATATATCCCACATACATCTTACACTGGTATGGCTGTCGAACTACAATCCTCAGCCACGCCAAAACACTTTACACACACTCCTTTTTATCAGCATCAAGCTCCTTTAGCTACTTCTACTAATAATATTCCTTTTTATACGGTGATGGGTTATGATTCTGGAATGGTTTCCGATCATATACAGAATGATTTTAACTCTGATGCTCACATAGCTGTCCGTGACTTCCTAGAAAATAGAAAACAGAAAGGTCATGGAGACAAAAAGAGACAGTTACAAGATTTAGATGTGTAATTAAAGTGGCAGAACAGGAAAAGGAAATAATAAAAAGCGAAAGAACTAGAGGAACATAGCTTGGTGGGGAGGGATGATAAGGAGAGGACTGATTGCAGCAGGATTGAGAGGAGAAGACCCGATAGAGTCTTAGCCTCCTTTCTTGCTGGTGTATCTTTATTTAAATTTATTTTTTTTTATGTTCAGTTAATATTTTTATTATATAAAACAGACTACTAAATTGTGTTTCTTATTGCAGAAGTGATTTTGAAAGTTAAAACCTAATTATATATGTTTTGTATCATATTAATTATTATAACATTATTCATAATTGCATCCGTATCCTTACCAAAAACATTTCTTGAAATCTGAAAACGATAGTGAACGCAGTGTCTGAAAAACAAACTTTGTACTTATCGGAAGGTGTGTTAATATTATTTACAATGAAGATAGTGTACAAATTATATAGTAATATATACATATGATAGAAAACTAATGTTCCTATTGGTATAATTGTCATTAATACATCTTTAATGTTTTAGATTCGAAAGTTATCATTGAAGTGTGACCAAACAAAATTCTATAAACCCTTATTGCAACTAGATATGCAACTTCACAAGGTACTTGTGTGTTCATAATTATATATATAGGAAAAGTGGAGGGTTGATATGAAATATTAAAGTGTTAATTTTTGTATGTTAATGTTCTTTTTCGTTATTTTTAATTATAGGGTTTAAATTGTGGACTTGTTTATTGATAATTGAAGTTTATACCAATGGTTTGTTGAAAAATTGTCCCAGAAACTCAAAACTTGCCAATCAGAGAGTGGACTTTAAGGTGGAACTAAAATCCCCTTATTGCCAATTAAGTTAAGCCTTTACAGAACTATATATATCATAATTAGTAGTGTCCTTCACTAACCACTTCCTCCTTTCTCCTTCCATAGTCTTGATCTTCTTATCTTTGAAATTGCTGGGCGCACAATTTTCAGTAAAAAATTGTTTGTCTGAAAACATTGATAGGAGGTATTGAGTGAGATTTAATATAAATTAAGAGAAAAATATTTAATTATAGTATTTAAATGATAATTTGTAAATTAAAAAGATAAAATAGAAAGTACATTTCATTTCTTACCGTGTTTGAAGAAAAACTTAGTTGATAAGAAGCTGGAATAACAATGGTCACTGGTGTGGATGAATGCTAATTCACTCTTCGCCTTTAAACATACAATCGACTGTCGGGCGGGTCCTTTTTATACCCTGATATCCATTTAACTGATTAAATACTTACTGAAGCCTTGAAACGACAAGAAAATAGAATTCACACATCGTTCAAAGTGTAAGTGTAAAAACAATTTTTATTGTATGATTGGGAATGCTTGTTGTATAGTAGTATAGCGAGTTTCTTGCCGAGCGCCAATTACGCTTATACATTTTAAAAATACACTGACCCTTTTGTTTTCAAACTATCAACGTCTCCCCCCAACAACGTCTCTGCTATATTTTTTAAATCAGGTCATCAAAGACAATTATTTTATGTCCTGATATACCTTTATATGTATCTTTTTATATCATAACTTTAACATATCATGACTTAATATCATAAATATCCTCATGAAAGTCATTCCCAACTTTAAACTCATTAAACTTTTCTTGATAAATATTAAAACACCAGATAATTTTAACAGCTGGTTTTTCAAAGATATTAAAATATTTTTATTAAATTATAAAAACGTTTTTCCACAGCCTGTATACCCCGTTACGAAACAAATTGCGGAACTACAAAACATATATTTAACAACATCCATTTTCTTTTTTTGATATAATCACAAGAATAAACAAAGAAATTTTAAAACAAAAGTATATATGTATGAAGATGATAAAGTATAATATTATTGCTTGCATCGTTTCATTGACATTTATAATTTAACAGATATATATTATAATTTTAATATTTCCTCTTGATTAAATCAATTCTATAAAGGAAATTTATATAATGAAATATACTTTTACCGAGAATATGCATTGCTTCATGGTCCTTAATCTGGGACTTCATTTCTTCGTTGTTCCATCGTTCACCGAATTCGAGTCTATCAACCTTCTCCATTATTTCCATAATGGCAAAGTTGGGATCTTCATTTTTCAAATCTTTATTCATTGCTTAGATCATTGCACACGCATTTTTCATATATTCCTCGAATTTAAAAAATTTTTCCATTCTCACTACAAATTCATCACGTAATTTCAAAAACCATCTACTTGTAATGCCTCTCTTATTTTGGACTCTTAATTGGGGAATGCGAACTCATCTGATTCTTTACAATTCAATCTTAGCCTTACATAAAAAAAATCAGCGTCGGAGTTTGATCTAAAACTTAGGGCAATACGTTTTTCACCTATTATAGGCTTTAAATATTCACAGATTTCATCTCCAAATATTTTTGCGTCGAATAGTTGGGAACCTTTTTCAAATTTCCAGAAATAAAACGTTTCAAAAGTTTGTTTCAGATGACAAACGGAAAAAACAAGGGCCAATTTTAACTTGGCGCAGATGTGGTGCAACTATAATAATGCTCACCATTTGCTCTCCTCTGAAAGGCAAACTTTATATCTTCGTGCTTGATTTCTCGATTCAGAAGTTCAGGGACTTTAATACATTTGAAGACATGAGGAAAATCCATCTTGAAGATAAGAGAAAGTAGAAAAATCTGACTCAGAGACTCAGAGATCTGTCGTTTTATAAGCTATCCTTACCCCCTACCCTCAATTACCATCACCTCCTCCTGCAAAAGAAATCTTAATCTTCTAATAGTGAAATATTAAGTTAAATATTTCCAAGATCTTATCTATTAATACGGTTCATTCTGATTATTCTTGACGTCATAGTCCTCTGAAAAGAGACTCAGTTAATTAACTTTAATTATTTTTCTCTTCCTTCTCAGATAAGCACTTTTCTTAATCCCCCTTATCTACTGATAAGGGTGATCCTAATTATCCGTGACGTTATAATCCCCGAAAAGAGAATCATGTACCCGTACTTATTTTCCTTTCCCAAATGCTCTTAGAGTGGTGAAATATAAATTCAGATAGCTTTGGCTATTTTCCAATAAAGAATTCCTAACCATCCTTTTGTGAAAAAATATTATGGTAATTTAATTAATGTTAAAACAGAATCAACCCAGAATTTTTATGACTGTATAAATAATTCGATACTCTTATCAGCCAATCAGCACTGCAGTGATGTCAGAATCCCAAATGGTTCTTGTCTGATAATACAGATCAATCAGCTTTCAGTTTATCCATAACGTCAGAACTAACGCATCTAATTGGTTAACATCGACCAATTAGCTTTCTGTTTTGCCTCAGATTCCACGTGGAGTATATCTTTGATATTTACTTTATATTTCATCCTGATACCAATAACATGTTACTTCTACATAGATATACTGCTATAGAAGTTATTGTAACATGGGAAATTAAAATCCCCAAAAACTATATAAAAAAGTTTCTTAACTATATAAAAAGGCCATTTGGCTATGAATAATTCACTTGAGGATCTTACTTAGATCACTTAAAGTGTCCCCGAATATATATATATGAGTTCCTGAAGAATTACTTCAAATTTCCCAACATATCACTGATTATGTTAGTGATAAATTTAAATCTTATGGTGTATCAAATCAATGGGGAGAAACCATCAGTGCTCTAAAATAAACATACAATAAGAGACTCACTATGACGTTTTCTAAGAGCTGTTATAAGAATACCGTAAATATAAGAATATGGCGTAGATTAAAAGAGACGGAAATTTTCTTACCTACTTCTCGCGAATTTTGTTCTACAAACGATGCAAATTTAAAATACTTATCAGATATTCAAAAACTAATTGATAGAAAACTAAAGGAAAAAAGCATGCTTAAAAATTATATCAATACCGCTCATAATGTCTCGTATCAGCAATATTATAAGTTTAAAAATTTGCATTGGGAATGGACAGCCTTTAATCATATCACTAAATCATTAAACATGAAAGAATTTAAATATTTTTTCAGAGATCAATGGAGAAACACCATTTAATCTAATGATAACGATTTCCGTAACTTTGATGTATCAAACCGTGATCTATTTATTCATGTCACCATGGTGGAGATTGATAATTTGAAAATAAATATATCATATCATGATTTGCATTACTGGGAGCTATGCAAAGACATGTAGGAACATAATCTTGAAACTACGTGTTTAGCTACGTGTATTTGTTAAATTTAAATTAAATTTTTAATAGTTTCAAGATGAGCTATGTAATGTAAAGTTCTATAACATACGTGTAAATTAAATACTGTTATAACTTTTTCGTGTCTTAGTGATGAAAGATAGGGTAAATATTTAGATTTGAGTGATATATTGAGACTTCCTGGTCTGTTTTTGACGGTTTATCCACATTTTGGAGAGGTATTCTCATCCTCCTTACACCTTTTCCTTTCCCCTTTCTTTATGGCTAATGGCATAACCTGGCACCCAATTTTCCCAATCTCTTTCATGATACCATCCCTACTCCTCTCAAATAGTTCTCAAACCTGTTTGGATGTTCTGTATCTCACCTACCTTCTTTTAGAAGATTCTTCTCAGTCAACTCCCATCTTCCTAGTAAGTCTCATTAAGGTGCGCGCAGGCATGTGAGGCAACAGGCTTTCGTCTTTGAATGTCGGGAGGCAAAAAACCTTTCCTCTTTGTTTATAGAGAATATCAACGTGATCTCGTTTTTATCACAGTAACATGTAGCCTAAGGCTACAAATACTTTATGCGATCAACACATATAGTACATAATAACTATCAACACCATTTCAAATGTAAATAATCATAAAAAATCAGATTTCGAATCTAGGTCGGAGAAGAATTCGGAGGAGAATTCGAACGCTCTACGTTATGAAAGGAAATTCATAAAGCTACCACTAAGGTACGAATGCTTTTCTGAGTAATGGTAAAATTATCGTTTAAATAATGCACATCTATTTTGCAAACTTCCAAATTTTTATTTTCCTCAACATTTATTTATTCTAGTGTAATCCACCTTCCATACATTTACACTTTACATTTTGTTTAACAATAAATTAATTATTATTATTATTTAATATAATTTAAACTGACACAAATTTTGTTCCCAAGGCTATAACTAAAATAAATCATTATTTTTCTGATTAAAACTCATATTTTTTTCTTTTTTTTAACTCAGTACATTAAAGTGCATACACGCATATACATATAATACCCAAAAACCTCGTACACACATATACAGACACATACTCTCAAATAATTAATAGGAAAGGGGAGGTTATTTGGCTGAAAATTGGGACTTAGATCCGAAGTAAAGGGTGATATTTTGAGAAGGAAGCCAAAGTGGAGATAGATGGATGGAGTGAAGAAGATTTTGGAGGAGAGAGTTTATATTCAAACAAAGAATTTAGAGTTGCGGAGAACATAGTGAGTTGGAAGGTGGTGGCGAGGGAGTGGGGTTAAAGTTAGGGCGTATTTGTGTGCGCGCATATGAGGGAATTGTTGCAGTTCACTACCAACCGAGAGTGGGATAATTGAAAGTGATATATATATATATATATATATATATATATATATATATATATATATATATATATATATATATATATATATATATATATATATAATATGAATGTTAATTACTGATAACAAATACTTACAAATTGATACATAGGTGATACTCACGATGAATATGATATAACTGTTATTGAATATAAGAATAGCAGACTGCAGTATCTGTGTGTATATATATATATATATATATATATATATATATATATATATA
>SEYY01018337.1:7500-12500 GCA_009176605.1 Armadillidium nasatum
TAATAATAATAATAATAATAATAAATAATAATAATAATCAACACAGAGGTTTTTATGATTTAATATATTGGTATATATAATTTTGAACATTAAAGCAACAAATTTAATTTTTTAAAACTATTTAAAAACAAAATACTCATCTTTAAAAAAAAAAATGTATCCAACCACTGGTATAGTTAGTGCAAGGGTTCAACCCTTTTATGCTTGTGGACACTTTTATTCCTAAATTCCTAATATTCCTAAATTAAATATTTATTTGTAGGTTAGTATAAGCAAATGATCAATCCAATTCTAGTTTCTGTGGTCCCCCCTGGGGGTCCATGTTGGTACCCTTTGGGCCTATGTGAACCCCGGTTTGTAAATGCAGAGTTAATGGAATGATAACAGTAAATGATGCTGATATAAGCAAAATATAGAACACACCCCCTTTATATTTATTTTGTAAAACTTTTTTTAACTTGCCAATATTCAATGGTCGTGGGTATAGGGATATGATTTCTCCCTTATTTTTGGTTTTACCCCAACAACGTTGGAATTCAGTGGGTCAATGACCTTTGTCTACTGGTGGAGAAAAAAAAAACGATATTATGAAAACTTCAATAAAAGATCAGTTTCCCAGGCAACATTTTATTTTAAAGTAAATTGTGTAAAAAAAAAAAAAAAAAAAAAAAAAAAAAAAAAAAAAAAAAAAAAAAAAAAAAAAAAAATTTTTCAACATTTTTGTCAAAATAAAATTTAATTTTAAAATTGAGAATTTATCAACCCTTTGGGTCAGAGTGTGTCGTCAAACCAAAACAATCATTGTCTGTGTATTCTCCTTTGTTGCACACGTTCTCCAATACTGTGTGATACATAAGTAATTGCTATGTAGTTAAATTGCAATATACCAAATTGGTTGGGGTAAAGGGACAAGAAAAGAATGGAGGGGTGGGAAACCCATCAGTGGCAACCTGTTTTTATTTTTTAGTTATTTTTTTAATACTCATTTCAACCCTTCGATTAAATCATATTTTTAATTAATATGTCTAAATTGAACTCTTATTAAATATATACAAACACTCATACATATCCAACACACAGCAATCACACACACACACACACACACACACACACACACACACACATATATATATATATATATATATATATATATATATATATATATATATATATACACGAATCAGAACGTGCTTCATAGGTCCTGAGATCGATTTCTGGAAGAAACATTATGACGTACTACATATATTATGATTTAAGACGATTGGTTACAGTAATCCTGAGCAACATGCATCGTTTCACACCCCAGAAGAGAAACTGTAAATTTTTCTTATTTTTTCTAAAAATAAATAATAAAAGATGATAACATTCATATATTTTGGTTTATGACTACTACTACCTTAAAATTACATTTCTCGTTAGCAAAATGATTTGGTTCAAATTCCGGAGGAGACACTCTTCAGTTTCTCTTAATGTATTTTTTTTTTGTTCATAAAATCAATTATAATTATTGTAATATTATTTTATGATTTTAAAAAATAATGTTAATTTCTACATAAACATTTCGATGCATTTTGCTGTGTATTTTTTTTCCTGCTATTAAAAAAATATTATTGGTTTAAAAGAAAATGTGACGAAAAACTATGAATAACTATGAAAAACTATAAAAAACTTTGAAAAACTATGAAAAACTATGAATAATTGCGAATAACTGTAAAAACTATGAATAATTATGAAAAACTATTAAAAACTTTGAATAACTAAGAAAAAATGTGAAAAACTATGAAAAACTGATAAAAACGTGAAAAACTATAAAAAAACTATGAATAATTATGAAAAACTATATATGAAAAACTATGAAAAACTATGAAAACTATGAAAAACTATGAATGGTTTAAATATAAATTGGTGATTCTTTTTAATTTTATCATACCGTTTCGATTTCAAAGAAACGAAATAACGTAATGTAGATTACATTTCATTATCACTCACAGGTTGGGGGTCAGAGTAAGGGGGTAGAAAATTGTTCCACTGCCATGCATGAACTTAATATATTTAACATATAATATATAATAATTAATCGGTTAATTATTAAAATTATTATTCTCTACTATGGCTTGAATAGTAGAGAGATCGGCTCGCGTAGTGAAGGTTCCGGTTTCGATCCTTTGTGCGTATCCTAGGGAGCAACTACTTAGAGAACTCCTACTCTTGAATAGGGCAATGCCCGTGAGGTGAAATCTTTTTATATAAAATAATAAATTTAATTATAATAATAACAATAATTAATTATAATTATTATTATTTTAATTTGAATAATTTTTTTAAAATCACAAACCAATTCCCTTTAAAAATAGAAAAATAAATAAAAAATAAAATTTTTTTTTTTTTTTTTATTTTAATTTTTAATTAATTTAATAATTAAATTAAAAGAGTAAAAATGAATTAAAAATTTAAATTTAAATTAAATTTAATTGTAAATGATTTTAATTTAATAAATTAAAATTAAAAATAAAAATTTAATTATAACTTTAATTAAATAAAATTATAATTTAAATAAAATTTAATAGTAAATTAAATCTTAATTAAATAAATTGCAAATTAATGTAAATTAAAATTAAAATGAAATTAAAAAATTAAATTGAAATAAAAAACTTACAGTATTTGTAATTAAAAGAAGATTAAATAAGAGCAAATTAAAATTAAATTAATTTTAATTTAAAATCAAAATTATAAAAAATTAAAATTTTAAATTAACCTAAAAAAAAGCGATTTTAATTAAAAAGAGAGAAAATTAATAATTAAATCGAAAACTAAATAATATAAAATTAAAAATTAATTTTAAACTTCTCCATTTAAAAACAAAAACAAAAAATGATTTTTAAAAAAATGCTATGAATTGAATGAAAAAATATTTAATTCTCTAATTTTTTTGGGGGGGAGGGGTTAATTGGGGTTGGGATTTGTTAGTTTAAGTTAATTTAGGAATTCAACCTCATTATTAATCAAAATTTTTCACATTAAAAATATGTTGATATTAAATATATATATAATATATATAATATATATATATATATATATTATATATATATATATATATATATATATATATATATATATATATATATATATATATATATATATATATATATACAGGAAAAAAATCGTATTCAAAAATACTCTTCAACAAATTTGCATACACAGAGAAAAATTGTCAAGTTTGAAACTTAAGCTGAATCTCTTTCTCCCCCCCTCACTATTTTTTCTTCTAGAAAATTCCCCTTCTCTCTCCACCGCCTAACAAACACACACCCACGCACCCACACAGACAAACACACACACACATACGCACCTACATACAAACCATTTTAATGAAAACTGGAGGAAGATACAAGGAAATTAAAATCTACAATATCTATAACGGAAAAGTTTAGTAAGGAGATAAGATGTTAAAGGTATTGAAACGAATTGAACTTTGTGAAAAGAAAAAAAGGAGACATTTTCGTTGAAAAAAAGCTTTTATTTCTTTTTTTTCTTTTTCTTTCTTTCTTTTTTTTTTTTCGTGTGGCCTCAAGTCTAAAATTAGATGTTTTCATTTTACAAAATTGAAAGTGGATGCAATTACATCCAGCTCTTACAGCAGTGTTCGGTAAATTATTATTATTATTATTATTATTATTATTTATTATTATTATTATTATTATTATTATTATTATTATTTTTAAAATTTTTTTTTTTTTTTTTTATTTTAAATTTTTATTATTACTATTATTTTTACTATTATTAATTATTATTTTTAATCATTACTTTTATTAACTATTATTATTTAATTATTATTCTATTATATTATTATTATATTATTATTATTATTATTATTATTATTATTATTATTATTATTATTATCATCATAAAGATGATAGCTAAAAACTAATTTATACAGTAAATTATACCAGTACAGTTTAGAATAGAATAGAATAGAATAGGACTGAAAAGAGTAGAATATGATATTATATTTATAAGAATATAACAAGATATATTTAGAAAGTAAGCAAAATAGAATAGAATAGAATAAAATAGAATTTAACTGAAAAGAATAGAATATGATATATTTGTAATAAAGTATTCAAAACTGAAAAGAATAGAATATGATATATTTATAAAGTAAGCAAAATAAGAAAATGATAGAACAAAACTGAAAAGAATAGCATATGATATATTTATAAAGCATGCAAAATAAGAATATGATAAAAGGGAATTGAAAAGCATAGAATACGATATATTTGTAAAGCATTCCAAATAAGAATAAAAAATAAAGTTAGCCAAACTTTTTTCTTCTTTCTTTACAAAATACTGAATAGCTGTCTTGGGAATTTACATAAAAGTACACGAAATATATTAACAAATTCATTCTGTTAACAGTCGGACATTTTTTTTGTGAATAAATTGTGAAAGAAAGAAAACTTTTTCCTTGTGAAAAAGGTCAATTGAAAAAAAAAAATTATTTACTCAAATACTCTTATTCCATTTGCAAACTTTCGAAGAACGATTGTTCCATTCTAAAGCTTAGGGATAAAAGAAAATTTTCCTATCATACATACTATACAAATACCGTATAATCAAAGAGAAAAGTTTACCATACATACTATAAAAATATCTTATAAGTTAAGAAAATATTATACTATTCAAATACTATACCAGTAAAGGAGAATTCTATACAAAACATACTTATAAAAATATATATAATCAAAGAGAAGTCTACTATTCATGCAATACAGAACTATACATACTATATAAATACCATTTAACTAAAGAGAACTCTACCATACATTCTACAAATACTAAATGAATAGAAGAAAATTCTATAAAATACATGATATACAAAGAACATGTAATTGTAGAGGATTTTACCATATATACAAATATTATTCAAAAACCATATAATTAGAGAGTTTTACCATACGTTTTACAAACATTATATGAATAAAAATAATTTAATACGATAC
>SEYY01018337.1:17500-22500 GCA_009176605.1 Armadillidium nasatum
ATATATATATATATATATATATATATATATATATATATATATATATATATATATATATATATATATATATATATATATATATATATATAGGGTAGGGTGATTGACTCACGTGTTTGAGGGCGCCGGTTCGATTCCTCTTGGGAATCCTAGGTATATTCTACCTAGAAAAGTTCCTCTCCTCGAATAGGGCAATGCCCGTGAGATGTGAACTTTTTTTAATATATATATATATATATATATATATATATATATATATATATATATATATATATATATATATATATATATATATATATATATATATATATACGAGTATTTATAAGTCTTGGATTAACTCGGGTTCTTCTCGTGCAAATAGGCGCAGGGATGCTGCCTTCAAGGATTACAGTCGTCTTCAAACTCCAGAAATTAACGCAACTTAATATTTCATCTCTCGGAAACGTGCAAAAATTTGAACACCGCAACAGCAAAAAACTTTCTGGCTCCTCTTTTTCAGGAGTTTTCTGGAATTGCAAAAAAATATGTCAACTCAAACTTTACTTCTTAATTTTTCCCTTCTCTAGTATCTTCCTAGGGCACAACTGCCGATTTACCTTTACCTAAAGCTGAACTTTTCGCATAAACTTTTGACTCTAATTGAACTTTAAATGAATTCGGAACTATTTCTCCATCTTCAATCCCCTCCAACTCATTTATGCCTAAAATTGTAGTTTCTTCTAAGAAGGCGTACGGTCCTGATGGTATCCCTCTAGTGGTTCTCAAAACTTGTGCTTCTGAACTTGCACCCTGTTTTGGTAAACCATTTCTCCTCTGTCTTTCTACTTCAACATACAATTCTTACTGTGTCGAAGTTGAGGAACCCCTCTCAACCCTCCAATTCCCGTTTCATTTCTTTAACCTTCGTTCTTTCTAAAGTTTTCGAATCTATCCTTAACAAAAAAGATTTGGAAATATCTCAATCTTCAAATTTCATCTCAGATAGCAAGTATGGCTTTCGTAAGAAACGCTCTACTGGTGATTTTCTTTCCCTTCTCCCTGACTCTTGGTCCTCCGCTCTTCGACATTTCGGAAAATCTTTTGCCGTGGCGCTGAACATATCGAGATCCTTCCATAGTCTTCTCTCCAATTTTTTTTAGGTCGTTTTTAGCTTATATTCTCAACACTTTTTCTTCTTTTCCTTAATGACCTTCTCTCTATTACCTCATTATCTATCCACTCCTATGCTAATGACTCCACCCTTCATTACTTCTTTGAGTTTGAAAAGACTTCCCTCCTAGCAACAGTTAATTGACACTAGAATGGTGGCCTTGGAGCAACTGACCTCTGATCTTCCTCGTATTTCAAATTGGGGTAGAGAAAACATGACTGTTTTCAATGCCTAATAAACTAAGTTCCTTCATCTCTCCACTCAACACAACTTTTCACACAACTATAACATCTTCGAAATCACACAACTCAAGCCTTCATCTGTCCGTAATATTCTCGGTGTTTCTTTTATCTCGTAATCTTCCTTGAAAGGATCACATTACTTCTCTATCTAAATAAGCTTCTAAGAGGTTGGGTGTTCTGAGACGCCTTCAGAGTTTCTTCACGACAACCAAATTATTTTCCTTTATAGAGGTGCTGTTCGCTCCTGTATGGAGTATGCCTCACACATCTGGGGTGGTTCCACTCATAGAGTTCTCCTTGAAAAGGTGGAGACTGAGAATTGATAAGACGAAAAACCGTATACGACTTTTCGTCTTATCAAATCTCCCGTTTTCAATAATTCTCTACAATCTCTTTCTGTCCATCGAACTGTTGCGTCACTCTCCCTATACTATCGCAATTACAATGGATACTGCTCTTCTGAACTCTTCCAACGCCTACCTCTTCCATCGAAAAATTTGGAACACACTTCCTTTATCTGTTTTCCCAACTTCCTTTGACTTGCTCGTTTTAAACACTGTGTATTGGGATTTGTCGGTAATTAACGACCAATTTTCCTGCATTTCCTCAGTTCTGGTAGAAATCGATAGGCCTCTGGCCTTTGTGAACCAGGGAATATATATTCATATATTCACAAACACACACACACACACACACACACACACACACACACACACACACACACACACATATACACATATATATATATATATATATATATATATATATATATATATATATATATATATATATATATATATATATATATATATATATATATATATATATATATATATATATATATATATATATATATATATATATATATATATATATATATATATATATAATAATATATTATATTATATATATATTATATTATATATATATATATATATATATATATATATATATATATATATATATATATATATATATATATATATATATATATATATATATATATATATATATATATATATATATATATATATATATATACGTCAGCAGCTTCAATGACGTCATACTATTTCAAATGTCCGAGATTAAATTTTCCTTTTCAGTGAATAATTTTTTGGATATATATATATATATATATATATATATATATATATATATATATATATATATATATATATATATATATATATATATATATATATATATATATATATATATATATATATATATATATATATATATATATATATATATATATATATATATATATATATATATATATATATATAATAATAATAATAATAATAATAATAATTAATAATAATGAAATAATTATAATAATAATAATAATAAGAATAATAATAAGATTATATATAATAAATAATAATAAGAATAATAATAATTATTATTATTAACTAATAAAATAATAATATTGTTAATAATAATAATAATAATAATAATAATAATAATAATAATAATAATAATAATAATAATAATAATAATAATAATAATAATAATAATAATAATAATAATAATAATAATAATAAATAATAATAATAATAATAATAATAATAATAATAATAATAATAATAATAATAATAATAATAATAATATAATAATAAAAATAATAAAAGAAATATGAAAAAGATAACAATGGCAACAACTGCTACAAAAATATTATCACACAAAAAACAAAAACAAAAAAATTATTTCCTCATCTTTAATAACAATAAAGGCAAATTAAATAAAAAAATAAATTGAGATAAATAAATATTATTATAACAAATAAAACATAAAAGGCACTTACACATACATATATATACACACACACATACATACGTACATGAACATACACAATAAAAAACTACACAAGACCCCGCCCCCTCAATAGAAAACGAGTATAAACAAACTTTTTACAAACAATTACTAAAAATCCAGTTTTTATAACCATATTTATTTTCAATTTATTTTTTTCACTATCCAATAAACTTACATTTTATCAATGCAATCATTTTTCACCCTTTTTCTCAGGTAAACTTATTGCCTTTCAAAATTTAATAAAAAAAATAATAATACACAATGGACAAACAATATTCTTGTTTACAGTTAAAACAAGATATACGAGTGTATATATATATATATATATATATATATATATATATATATATATATATATATATATATATATATATATATATATATATATATATATATATATATATATATATATATATATATATATATATATATGTTTTACTGGCGATACTATAGGGATAGTAAGACAACATTCAGAAATGTCGAAAGGGACTGGAATTTGGAAGGGTATCATTAAAAGCAGAAACGATGGCACTGACAAGTCAAAAATTCCCAAAAACTCCTTTTCCAGAAGAGTTAAGTAAATGGAGCCATTATATGTGGCATATTCCATAAAATGGCGAAGGACATTTATTAACAGATCAAGCAACTAGTGATTTAAAGAACTTCTGTTCATACTACAGAACACCCAATCTCTATTAAGATTATTTAGTGAGAAAAAAAATAAGGTTCTTCCAAGAGAGATCACGAGAAAATGAAGCACCAAGTGTATAAGGATAGTTTCCTTCAAGAAAAATGTCATTTATCTTTGGTAGATACTTTCCAGTAGAAAGATGAAAGTAGTTGAGTTTTTGAGGCACTTAAATGAAAATCCCTTTCATTGCCTCAATTAGAAATCAGAAGCTACTTGCTTCGAGGCCACCATCAATAGTTTTCTGTTAGTTGGGGCGCTTTTCAAAATATAGTAGTAATGAAGGATGGAGTCATCGGCATATTATTGAACAGGTGACGAGGTAACAGAAAGAAAGTCATTAATGAAAAGTAAAAAGAAGAGTTGGTGATAGAACAGAACCTTCACAAGACCAAATTTTTATTTATTTATTTAAAGAACGAACGGTGGCCGTCTACAACGACTGCTACAAAACGCTAGAAAGGTTACAAAGAGAACGATAAACACCAAAAGAGAAAAATTTAGAAATTTTTAGATTTAGTTCAGAAGTTTAAAAACAGTGACGGACTCTGCCGAAAACATATGATATGCCTCGTGCCACAGCAAAAGTTTCACCAAAAATGTTGAAAAACTAAGAGCCAAAGGTTAGAGAAAAAGTAAAATCAATAGTTGAACACTCTTTCTGGAAACCATACTAGCTATTTGAGATATGCTTAAAAGCTCTAAAATATTTCCGCATCTTCCTGTTAAAGATGGATTCGAAAACTTTAGAAAAAACACAACAACAGGACAGTAGTTATGGGTTATATTACTTTTCCTTCATCGTTTTAATGATTGCACGCCTCGCACAAGATACATTATTTGGACTCGTCTATCCACTTTAAAACGTTATGTGAATATGTAACTGAAGGCGTTGAAGCATTTATAATTCTAATGATAATAAGGGTATCACTCTGGTGTTATCAAAACTTGTTAAGCACAATTTCTAATAACACAGCTTGCATCCTACCGTAATAAGTTATTTGGTCTCAATCTATCAGCTTTAAGGCAGGGTACAAGCTGTGTTGTTGAAAGTTTTGCTTCACGAGTTTTAAATAACTCAAAAGAGGTGCCTTTATGACCATTA
>SEYY01018337.1:32500-40000 GCA_009176605.1 Armadillidium nasatum
AATTTGGGGTTCCATATAAGGGAAGATTTTTTCTATTTATGAATAATGAGCTTAAAATATATTTCCTTGCACTATTGTGTTTTTGTCCAAATAATTTTAAACTCCCCCTTCCACCCTCTCCCTTATATCCCTCCCCCTTCCCTCCCCTCCCCCTCTAATCCGTTGAAATGAAATTTCTTTTGAAGTCAAGCGAAAATTCATCAAATCAGTACCAGTTGAATAGTTTCTCTTTTGGTCTTTTTGGTCTTGAAAGCTGGTTAAATGTGTGTTTATTTGTGTGTTTGTTTGTTTGTTTTTGCTTATTTGTTTCGTTCTTTTTTTCTGCAACTCTTCAGGATTCTGATTTTTTTTTAATGGGTTTGAGAACAAATGAACGATTTTGTTTTCACCATATTCATCACGAAGATCTTTTTTAATTAAGAGAGAAGATGCTAAGGTATTATTCCATATGACGTTCTTCCCCCAGCATAGCTTTCCAATTCAGGTATAAACGCAGAGGAAGATGTGTAGAATGATATAAATTTGCAGAGGAAGATGCTGTGTGGAATGATATAAATTTGCAGAGGAAGATGCTGTGTGGAATGATACAAATTTGTTAGATTTCTTTAAGGTCATTCAAGAATGAGGACCTCCGAGTATAGTGGTCAACACCTATTTGAATCCTTTTCCTCAGCTACTTCCCCACTGGAGATTTAGCGTATTTGTAGAGTTTTTTAAATGTTAGATGAAATACTCCTTTAAGAATATTAAGTATTGTGTCAATAGTGTCATTCATTTTCTAAATTTGTATTAAATACTACAGATATTCTAAAATTGTATTAAATACCACACATTTACTAAATTTTCTAAATTTGTATTAAATATCACAGATTTTCTAAATTTGAATTAAATACTACAGATTTTCTAAATTTGATTAAATTAAATTTTTTAATTTGTATTAAATACTACAGATTTTCTAAATTTGATTTAAATACTACAGATTTTCTAAATTTGTATTAAATATTACAGATTTTTTAAATTTGTATTAAATACTACAGATTTTCTAAATTTGTATTAAATACTACAGATTTTTTAAATTTGTAATCAATACTACAGATTTTTAAAATTTGTATTAAATACTAAAGATTTTCTAAATTTGTATTAAATACTACAGATATTCTAAATTGGCATTGAATACTACAGAGTTTATAAATTTGTATCAAATACTACAGATTTTCTAAATTTGCATTGAATACTACAGATTTTCTAAATTTGTATTAAATACTACAGATTTCTGATTTTGTATGAAATACTACAGATTTTCTAAATTTGTATTAAATACTACAGATTTTCTAAATCGTATTATATCTCTGCTACTATAAATGTAAAATTTTCACTGATTTTTTAAAAAAATTTATCGCATGGGTTATTGTCTTATACATGAAAAGGATTTTTTTTATTTTTTTATTTTTATTTTAATAAGTTCCTCATGGCGTATCGTAACTGTGGCTTCAAACACTTATGTCAATCACTCTCCCCTTCGTTACTGTAACGTTATGTTACTTTGGAAATAACAATACAATATTAATGTTAATGCTACCCTGTAAATGGGCAATTAATGTTCTACAAGTTTTAAAGTCTTTCATCAAAGATTATTTTCTTCAAACAAGAAACAAACTTGAGTTCAATTTTGATAACAAGACACAACGAACTTTTTTTTTTCGCAAAAGAAACTACATTATTTTATAATTTGAACGATATTAAGTGAGAAAATTTGTCCGTTTTACTAATTTGAACGATATTAAATGAGAATTTTTTTCTTCTCCCATCAAAGCTTGTTGTAAACTTGTTAAAATTTGATGTAAAAAAAAAAAAAAAAAAAAAAAAAAAAAAAAATGAAGTAATAACTTAGGATGAAATTTGGGATCTATAATAACTATTATAAATAATTGAATAATTAATATATATATATATATATATATATATATATATATATATATATATATATATATATATATATATATATATATATATATATATATATATATATATATATATATATAATATATAATAACTAGCAATTATTAACACCTAAAAAATATTTTTAACAATTTTAATTGGAAGGTTTGTCCAAGCATATTTTAAAATATTTTCTTCAGCTATCTGTTTTTAATTGCAAGAATACACTACAAAAAAAAAAAAAAAAAAGTTGGAATATTTGCAAAAATTTCTTCTAATAAAGTTGTTGTAAACAAGTGGAAAAAAAAAAAAAAAAAAAAAAAAATATATATATATATATATAATAATATAATATATATATATATATAATATATATATATATATATATATATATATATATATATATATATATATATATATATATATATATATATATATAATATATATATATATATATATATATATATATATATATATATATATATATTATATATTATATATATATATATATATATATAAATATATATATATATATATATATATATATATATAATATATTTAATAGATATATATATATATATATATATATATATATATATATATATATATATATATATATATATATAATATATATATATATATATATATATATATATATAATTATCACAGTAATATTTTTAGTAGAGAAAAGACATGTCAAGCATAAAAAGGTCGCTTCACCGATTTATTTTCGAATGAGAAAACAACTGAAAAAAAATCTGTTGTGACATTTTTGCCGCTTGTCCCAAAGATTCGTTAGGACAATTTGAAAGGTGAATGATTGAAGATCATGTATATTTATCATGCTTATAAAATAAATACTTGAATGGAATTTATCATATTCAGGATTATAGGATATATGTTCAAATGATATTAATCTTATTCAGACATATAAGGTAAAGTGAATTAAGGCATTCCTGGTTTAGCCATAACATAGAAGATTAAAAATCACATATCTCATTCAGGCTTATATCAAGAAAAAATGACAGAAGGTCATTCATCTTATTCAGACTAATTGGATAACTGACTGAATGCTTTTCCTCTTATTCAGACGTATTAGATAAATGAGGGTTGGTCACTCATCTTATACAGACTTAATGGTTAACCTTTTATTCATATTTATATTATAAATGACCTAACTCCATTTATCTTATTGTAGAAATAAATGATTTTATTCTAATTAAGTTTGAGGTTCGTTTATCGAGTAGTTACATTAGTTGAAACGTATATATATAATATATATAATATACTAGGGGTGGTGCCTGTCCACAGTTCGCTCACACCCACACTTCTACACTCTATCTCTTCTCACCCCTCACCACTATCTCACTCTGTTCTTCGCGACTCTCCTACCTTCGTTGACATTCAAACCTCTCCCCCCCAATGTCTCCCTCACCCATCCATTCCCCTCCATGCCCATTCATTATAATATATTATATATATAATTATATATAATATATATATATATATATATATATATATATATATATATATATATATATATATATATATATATATATATATATATATATATATATATATATATATATATATATATATATATATATATATATATATATATATATATATATATATATATATATATATATATAATATATACATGGCTCGTAGAGTTAAAATATACAAACATTTAAAGTAAAGTCTGATATATGAGAATTCGAACCCTGACATCATGGTGCAGAGGCAACAACACTTTGTCTTACCATCCAAGTGGTCAAGATTCGAATCCTTATATAGAAGACTTTAAAAGATATATATATATATATATATATATATATATATATATATATATATATATATATATATATATATATATATATATATATATATATATATATATATATATATATAATATATATATATATATATATATATATACTATATATATATATATATATAATATATATATATATATATATATATATATATATATATATATATATATATATATATATATATATATATATATATATATATATATATATATATATATATATATATATATATATTATTTGTCTCTTCAGAAAAAGAATAGGGATTTTTTCCCTTTTTTAAGACTACAGAAAGTTTAGGAAAATTTTTAAAAAATTCAAAATACTTTTAAGCAGAAGAAAATTAAGATTTAACCTTCCCTGAAGCAAAAGTCATTAAAAAAAGTTGAGATTTTGGGAAACTATAAATTTAAATATTCAAGCCTATAGATTTTGAGAAAAAAGTAAAAAAAAAAAAAAAACATAAAACAAACTATATACATTTATATTATATATATATAATATATATATATATATATATATATATATATATATATATATATATATATATATATATCTATATTATATATATGTGTGTGTGTGTGTGTGTGTGCATAAGTGGACTTTCTCTGACATGGAGGTCTGCATTTCTTTATCGCTCACTTTAACTGCAACTCAAAAACCTCAGTTTAACTCTAATTATCTTATCGGTGGGAGATACGCTACTTTCAGGCTTTTTCAAACACTAGAAATTCAAACACTAATCCATTTAAATGAAATCGTTCAAAATCTGTTTTACTGTTACTGAAAATTCTTTTCTCACTTGCAAAAATGGAAAATTATTTTTCAGATTCTTCTTTTTCTTACTCCCTATGCAACATTTTTAAAAATCTGAACTGTAACTTTACTTCCTTCTCTTTCCTTTCTTTCATCTCTTTTCCTGTCATTCTTTGCAAACATTGAATTATTTATTAGTTAGATAATTCCTGGGAACTTTCTCCTTTTCTAACCCGCTTATAGTTAGCATAATTTTTCATTATATATGTTATATTTGCATTCTTTAAGCTAAGTACAAAAAGACATTTGGTCCTAAGAGTATGCATTCAATGATTTCTCAGAACGTGAACTTCAAAGTTTCCACCTTGCCCTGGTAAACCGTAGTCTTCAACATTTTCTGATGCTAAGAGAATATGCTCGTCCAGTTTGTGACGAAATAGGAGTATCCTTCTGAACCGCCTATCTATTGTTTTAAGCCTTTTCTTTTCAAGGTTTCTAATATATATATATATATATATATATATATATATATATATATATATATATTATATATATATATATATATATATATATATATATATTATATATATATATATCGATAGCTTTGACCTTCTATCTGTTGATTCATCACTTAACCTCTCTTATGGCAAATACTTCTCTTTTCATAATACTCTTTTTTTTTCATCCCAAAAAAGAATCCTATACTGGCAGAAAAGTAATACTAAGAGAAAGGAATGGCAGAAACAAACCTCTTATTATTCTCGTGTTTCTTACCAGGCCAAAGAAACAATGGTAGTTTTAATGGTCTCAAGAACTCAATTCTTTCATCTATCTACTATAGATAGAAATTGTTGAAATCTAGGTGCAATTTTGCTTATAATGTCGCCATTCCATTAGAAACTATACTCTTCTGAAGACTAAGTTTGTACGATGAAAAATTGCTCGTGAGATTTCGTTTCTACTCGTTTTCACTCAACCTTTGTCCCACTCTCTGGGTCTGGGACTAAAATTATCATTATTTTTCAAGCACATTTTCGTTTTACATATCACCACCGCTCACGGGCTGAGCCCTATTCAAGGAGTGGATGTTAGATCAATAAAAGAACAAGAAAAACCCTACAAGTCCTCCCACCTAACGCAAAATTTCGAAGGTGAACACAGACGTGAGTTTTAAAGTTATTGATATTAAATTCGGCAGGAAAGAAAGAAGATGGGAGAGAATTACATAAAACGGAAGTGGCAGGAAAGGAAGGAAGGAGGAACCACATCGGACAAGCCTGGAGATGCCAATGTCCACACAAAATATATTTGCAGACAATGCACCTCTTGTGCTACTAGGACAGTAAAGATAAAATATTATTGCCTTTAACAACATCTTCCTATCGGACAAGCCTGGAGATGCCAATGTCCACACAAAATTTATGTGCAAACAATGCACCTCTTGTGCTACTAGGACAGTAAAGATAAAATATCATTGCCTTTAACAACATCTTCCTCTTTTTTTTTTTATTAAAGAACTTATATGCGCCGAGTATCAGAGCATGTTGTATTCTATGAGGGAGTCACCACATCGGACAAGCCTGGAGCTATCTATGTCCACACAAAATTTATGTGCACACAATGCACCTCTTGTGCTACTAGGACACTAAAGATAAAATATCATTGCCTTTAACAACATTTTCCTCTTTTTTTTATTAAAGAACTTATATGCGCCGAGTATCAGAGAATGTTGTCTCTAAATGGGATCGTAATTTATTCAAAATCTCTTTTTTTCTGACAGGTATCGTGCGGATAATGGTATTTTCCAATGGAGATTTCAATATATATTTATTATATATGGAAGTGGGTCAGAAGCAGTGAGTGATACATTAAGCTTTATACTATTTGCTGGATAAGAGATTTAGGTACATTAGAAGATCGGTCTCTGTTGTGGTTAAGTTTATTTAATATTTATTTCCATATTTTTTTTTGTTAATCATTTTCAAACTCATTTTCCTCAACAAAATATATATATATATATATATATATATATATATATATATATATATATATATATATATATATATATATATATATATATATATATATAAGTATGTATATATATGTGAATGTCTATATATATAATACATATGTTTTATTTTTCCTCAAATTGTATTGATTTCCGAAGACAAAAATATGAACATTATGACGTCAGTCTTATTCAGATGCTGAGGGCTATTTTTAGATATTTCTCTACCGGATATATATATATATATATATATATATATATATATATATATATATATATATATATATAATATATATATATATATATATATATATATATATATATATATATAATATAAATAGATAGATAGATAGATAGATAGATAGATAGATATAGATAAGATAGATAGATATGATAGATATATGATTGATAGGTATAAAGATAGATAAAGTTATATAGGTAAATAGATATAGATGGGTAGTTAGATATAGATAGACACACAGGCCAACAAATAGATAGATAGATAGATATATAATCATATTGTATATCTGGAGAGAGAGAGAGAGAGAGAGAGAGAGAGAGAGAGAGAGAGAGAGAGAGAGAGAGAGAGAGAAGGGAGAGAGAGAGAGAGAGAGAGAGAGAGAGAGAGAGAGAGATTCAAATAATTAGTACATGAATGAGGAAAACAAAAAAGTTTCCATCCAATCTACTTTAATTAAGTAAGAAAAACCAATTTAAAACCTGCAAATGACAAAAAAAGAAAGATTATTTTAATGCAAGAAAAGACAATGGAAAAATTTCTCAAATAAAGCATAAATAATAAAGAAAAAGATACTGAATTTATGCCTGTCAAGAAGAAAAAAATGAACGATTTAAAGGAAATACTTCCTCCTGAATCTGACAAGTTTGCCAAACAGGTATTGACAAAAACATTTATCTAAGGTAAGACACTTCACGAAGAAGATTAAGGAAATCCGAAGAGAGAAA
>SEYY01018337.1:52500-62500 GCA_009176605.1 Armadillidium nasatum
ACATATCCATAGGCATTCGCGATACTCATATACTCATCCTTATATACGATTCACATGCACATACGCTTTAATAAATGGAATATCCTGAAGTCAGATATCTGAGGATATTTTAAATATAACGTACTTAACACAGTTAATTATTGAATATTGTTTATAGAATTGCTATGGGGATTGATATTTACATATATATATATATATATATATATATATATATATATATATATATATATATATATATATATATATATATATATATATATATATATATATATATATATATATATATATATATATATATATATATATATATATATATATATATATATATATATATATATATATATAATATATATATATATATATATATATATATATATATATATATATATATATATATATATATATATATATATATATATATATATATATATATATATATATATATATATATATATATATATATATATATATATATATATATATATATATATATATATATATATATATATCATATAAGTATATATATATATATATATATATATATATATATATATATATATATATATAATATATATATATATATATATATATATATATTATACATTCTTAATTCATTTTTTAATTTCTTGTATTAGCATAATTTTTCAAGTTTTAATAAAAGACAGAATTGAGTTTCACACTTTTCCTCCGAGACCAATTTCGATTCTTATTTAATCTTCTTTTTTTTTTTTTTTTTTTTTCTTCTTCTCATTTCCCGCTTCTTATTAGACAACTGAATTCTAGGCGGGAAACCTAATTTGAACCTTTTCCTTCTACTAATTTCAAATATTAATTAATTGCTTTATATATATATATATATATATATATATATATATATATATATATATATATAATATATATATATATATATATATATATATATATATATATATATATATATATATATATATATATATATATATTAAAAAAAAAAAAAAAATTCAACAGCTCATGCTCCGTATAATATATATATATATATATATATATATATATATATATATATATATATATATATATATATATATATATATATATATATATATATATATATATATATATAATATATATATATAGACAGTATATTGTTTCTCTTTTCTTACACAATTCCTCTGTGTTATTAAAATAATAATTAGAATCTAGTTTATCAGATTTAAGTATAAAAATAAATGGATAAATAATAAATATAAATTATAACTGTTCAGGTATGTTATTAAAATATGGTGAACATTAAAAAAATTTGAGAAAAATAAAAAACAGGTAATAAATTAATAGAAACTAATAATAAATATATCTGAAAAAAAACTTAGAAGAAACTTAGAAATTAATTTTACATATCTCTAAAAACTTTAAATTGTAATTTCTTGATAATTATCAATTCTTATGCGTTAATTATTTTACATATAAAATAACACCTTAAACGAATAACACATAACATTACATGTTTATTTCCATTTGAGAGAGCATAGCATAGTCACATTATTTGATGTATATGCGAGAAATGTGCTCTTAAAATGGAAATAACACTTAAATGGTAAGTACTATTTTATGCACTAATAAAACGTTGGAGGAGATCGACAAAACAAACGCGTTAAAATTTTTTTAGAGCTCATAGTCAAATAATAAAAGTTACCAAGAACAGAAAGAGTAATATCTTTTCTTAAAAGCTTGAGGAATTAAGAAAATGTTAATACTTTTATATATATATATATATATATATATATATATATATATATATATATATATATATATATATATATATATATATATATATATATATATATATATATATATATATATATATATATATATATATATATATATATATATATATATAATAAAGCAATATTCATGCTTATTAAAATTTAAAAACGAGATGTATGAAAAAAAAAAATAAAAAAAAAAAAAAAAAAAAATAAAAAAATAAAAAAAAATTAAATTACTTAAAAGTTATTCTATACATATGAGCTATGCAAATATTAGCATTCTACCAACTTTAAAAATGACCACACAATATATATATTTATATATATATATATATATATATATATATATATATATATATATATATATATATATATATATATATATAATATATTATGTGTGTGTGGGGGAAGGGGGGTTGTATGTGTATATGTGAAGTTGTGTATGTATTCTGGTGATTGAAAACGAAATTCAATTATCTCTATCATTCATTTTTAACGAATCATGCAATATGATTGACACGCATAATAGATATATATATATATATATATATATATATATATATATATATATATATATATTATATATATATATATATATATATATATATATATATATATATATATATATATATATATATAAATTTACCTTATTAGTTTCCTTTTTTTGGAGTGCATCGTCGTAAATATGTTTGGGTTTGTCGGCGTATGCAATAGATTATCAATAATTATAATAATGTTACACAATATTGAAAACAAAAATTTTCACACAAAATAATATTTAAAAACTTAATTTAGAAACTGAAAAATAGTTTCTATTTATTTATTCAAACAGTGCTTCTTAAACATCGAAATTAACAGCTAATCGAATAGTGCAACATTTAGGGAGGAGTTCCTTTTTCTTAAAAAAAAAAAAAAAAAAAAAAATAAAAAAAAAAAAAAAAAAAAAAAAAAAAAAAAATTAAAAAAAAAAAAAAAAAAAAAAAAAAAAAAAAAAAAAAAAAAAAAAAAAAAAAAAAAAAAAAAATATATATATATATATATATATATATATATATATATATATAATATATATATATATATATATATAATATTAATATATATATATATATATATATATATATATATATATATATATATCTTATAACTCATGTTATATAAATATTCGAGAAAATTCGTTGCTAAAATCCTTTTTTTTTCCATTAGACGTGAAAAAGAACTCTTCCCCTAAATTTTGCACTTACTTTTAGTAGCATTTCTTTATTTTTAATATATATATATATATATATATATATATATATATATATATATATATATATATATATATATATATATATATATATATATATATATATATATATATATATATATTATATATATAGGAAATGAGAAAAAAAATGCATATCAAAATCGAAAAAAGGAACTAAAATAGTTTTGGTGTTCATATATTGATTTCAGATACGTACGAATATATATATATATATATAATATATATATATATATATATATATATATATATATATATATATATTATATATATATATATTATATATATATATATATATATATATATATATATATATATATATATATATTATATATATATATATATATATATATATATATATATAATATATATATATATATATATATAATATATATATATATATATATATATATATATATATATATATATATATATATAATATTTATATATATTATGGAATTTAAGTTTTTTTTACCGTTTAGAATTTTTTTAAAAAAATTTTTACCAAAAATTAATTTTGAATATTAAAAACTGAAGTAAAGTATGTTTTGCAATGCGACGAAATTGATTATGAGTTGCATGATCCACTATAAAACTGCTTGGGAAAAAGAGGCCTCTTATAAAGAAGGATATGAAGGCAACAGAATCACTTATGGCTTCCTGGATTAGCATAAATAAGTAGAAAAGGAAATAAAAAAAAAAAAAATAAATAAATAAAAAAAATCGCAAAAAAAAAAAAAAAATTTTAATTATTAACGTGTTGAAGAGTTAAAAGATTATTATGGAAGATTGAATAGAATGAAGTGATGAAAAATGTAGAATATAGATACAGTCCCAACAGTGCATGAAATAGCCATATTTATCTATCTATCTATCTATCTATCTATCTATCTATATCTATCTATCTATCTATCTATCTATCTATCTATCTATCTATATATATATATATATATTATATAATATATATATATATATATATATATATATAATATATATATATATATATATATATATATATCCTCTGGTGAACAAACGCCAGGGGTGTATCTTATTCATGATCGATTCATGACCGACATGTTCAAATACAAGGCGTTGGAAGATGTGCAAGTTAAATTATAAAACTTAAAATTTCCAGACTTTACCAGTAGAGTACATGTAATACTGAGCATAACAGTTAATTCTGAGTTCAGAGATTGTACAGAGAAAGGATGAGATTGTATAGAAAAAGTGTGTCGCACGAACCCTCTTCTCAGAGGAGGAGGCATGCGAAGGAAGTGTTCAGAAGAGTAGTGTTCGTTGTAATAGCGGTAGTGTAGAGAAAGTGATGCAACAATTCGACGGGAAAAAAAGAGATAGCAGCGTATGAGAACAAAAGAGATGAAAAGACGAAAAAAAAACTAAATTTTCCTTTTCGATGAGAGATGTATGAATGAAAACATTTCAGATAAGTGAAACGTACTTCATACTGGTGAGAACTACACAACTATAAAGAGAAAGCAATTGGGGTGGTGTGAAGAAATTCTGAAGGAGCCTCAGAATATTCAACCTCTTAGAAACTTGTTTAGAATGAAGGTTTGAGTTGTACGTTTTTGAAGAAGATGTTAAAGTTCTGTAAAAGATTGTGTCGAGTAGAGAGATGGAGGAATTTGTTTTTGAGGCATTGAAAACGAACATGATTTACATATATATATATATATATATATATATATATATATATATATTATATATATATATATATATATATAATATATATATATATATATATATATATATATATTTAAGTTAATGGAAAGAAAACCGACATATTTAAAAAAAAAAATTTATATCTTTACCAAAGACCGAAAGAAATTTTGTCCATTTTTATTCAAAGGGGAACACCGTTTACTTTCCCCTCAAAACACTTTAGAAACAATTTAATTTTTACTTTTAAGAGGGGAAAAGGTGAGTAAAATTTACTCATTTTTTCCTCTTTGCAAAGAAAATTCAAGAAAATGTTATAATTGGGCATTTGCAAACATGATAAGAAATAATGCTTTTCCCCTCCCTCTTTCCCCCCCCTAATACTGCTTCTCAAACTTTTTTACTCTTAATAACTTTATCATACTTTTATGAGTATATATATATATATATATATATATATATATATATATATATATATATATATATATATATATATATATATATATATATATATATATATATATATATATATATATATATACAGAATTAACCCTCAGGAAAGATAACTTTTTGATAATAATTAGTATATCCATATTTTATTTTGAAATCTTGAAAAAAAAGTTAATTAATAAACAAATAAAAAATAATAATATTGGAAATTTTGTAAAATTTATTGTGTAATTAAAATTTATTTGTGAAATTTATTTATTTATTAAACAAAAGTTTAAAGCCAATGTTCTTTTAAAAAAAGGAGATTAATATTAAAGGCAAACAGACTTCTCTACTTGAACACTGATTACGTTATAAAAGTCTATGCTGCCATAACACCGGAATCATTTACAACAGACGCCACCTCCCATAAAGGAAGGTTTACACGACAGGTCTAGCAAGCCTCTGTGGTAAAGGAAAAATATTGCTTTGCATCAACTCCAGCAACTGCATGAGAAACTCAAGGGGCATGATCTTTTAGAACGCTTTTGAAGAGGGATTTTCAAGAGCAGATGGAGAAAAACGCTGGTCCCACTGACAGAGTGAAAACCCTCTCAGGGAGAATATATATATATATATATATATATATATATATATATATATATATATATATATATATATATATATATATATATATATATATATATATATATATATATATACCTCGTTGCAATTATTATTTGCTAAAAAAAATTTGGAATTTTTGTTATTAAATTTTTGGCTATTTATTTCCGCTTTTATTAAACACGTAATTAAAACATCAAAATAATTCAAAATTCATTAAACATTCCTCACATATATGCACACACACACACACACACACACACATATATATATATATATATATATATATATATATATATATATATATATATATATATATATATATATATATATATAATATATATTAGCCATCGTACGAAATATTCATTGTTTTTAAATGAAGAATTTTTAAGGAGTTTGTGTCTGTGTGTGCGTATGTACGAGGCCTACACTGTTATAACATATGATTGTGAGACTTGAATCCCAAACTCGAGAACAATGTAGAGAAATACGGAGAAATATATGCTTGGGAAAAAAAGGTAAGAAGAAGAAGAAGGAAAAAAAAAGAACGAACTGGAAAGAAAAAACAAACAAAATTAACTGATATAATAATCAAACTCGAACAACAGAAATAGAGTAGAGAGATAAGCAGGTCGTATAGATATCAGGAATGACGATAGATGTAGTAAGAAATCATAAATAACAAATTGAACTAAATTAAATCAAGAACTTCCAAAGAAACGACCATGTAAAAACTGGGCAGATAAAATTAGAACAACCGAAGGAGTAAAGTGGCAAACAAAAGCTGGAGAACGAGACATTGGAAACATTTAGAGGTCTACAGTATATCTTCCACTGACTTAGCAAATACAAGCTGTTGTTGTTGTTGTTGTTGTTGTTGTTGTTGTTGTTGTTGTTGTTGTTGTTGTTGTTGTTGTTATTGCTGCTGCTTCTGATGATGATTATGATAATAATGATGATGATTTTGATGATGATGATGATGATAATGATGATGGTTTTAATGATGATGATGATAATGATGATGATGATGATGATGATGATTGATGATGATGGTTTTGATGATGATTTTGATGATGATTATAATGATGACGATGATGATTTTGAAGATTATGATGACTTTGAATATGATGATGATGATGATGGAAATAAAATTACATAATGATGATATACAATCTATAATAATGATGATGATAAAAATTTGAAATGATGGTATTTATTAAATCTATAATGAAGATATAATTATGCAATCATAATAAATATATAAAAAATTAATAATTATGCTTATGATGACAAAAATAAACATAAAGATGTGAAAGTGGCGAAAGAAAGGTGTTTGTGTGTGTGTGTGTGTGTGTGTGTGTGTGTGTGTGTGTGTGTGTGTGTGTGTGTGTGCACGTGCATGAGAGAGAGAGAATATTTTTTAATTAGGAAAATAAAATTTAAATTTTAAACAGCAATTTAACTAAAATTTAACTGAAAAATTAATTATTAAAATGAAGAAAAATTATAATAATTGAAGATTATTAATAAAAGTTTTAATATTTAAAAAAAAAAAAATTATATATTTTTTAAATTATATAAAAAGAAATGAAATTAATGATCACTTCTAAAGTTGTTACACATGTGACCATCCTCATCCTTATTATCATCCTCATCCTTATCATCATCCTCATCTTTATTTTCATCCTCATCCTTATCTTCATCCTCATCCTTATCATCATCCTCATCCTCTTCGTAATTGATGTTCATCCACAATCTCATATGAATGATAAGAAGCGCAATTGTGCAGGAAAAATACTCTAGAGGTGTCTGATTATTATGATGTGTTGTTGTTGTTGTTGTTGTTGTTGTTGTTGTTGTTGTTGTTGTTGTTGCTGTTGTTGATGTTGTTTTTGTTGTATCTATCAGTATCTATCATCCTAATGATTACTGTTAATTCACAATCAGAAATGAAAAGGAGGATGTTCCGTTGTGCATGAGCACCACTCAAGAGATGTCTGATTAAGTCTGAACATTAGCCATCATCCTCATGAGTGCTGTTCATCCACAATCAAAAATGGTTATGAAGATATTTGATTGTATTTGAACAGCGCTCATGAAATATATTATTGTGAGTTGTGACTGAATAACCTTACTCTTCCTCGCGAGAGTTTTTTCATAATCAAAAACTATCTTCCCAGCAATATCTGTATATGTATCCATAATCAAAAGCTATCTTTCCAGCAATATCTGTATATGTATCCATAACCAAAAACTTTCCAGCAATATCTGTATATGCATCCATAACCAAAAACTATCTTCCCACCAATATCTGTATATGTATCCATAATCAAAAACTATCTTCCCAGCAATATCTGTATATGCATCCATAATCAAAAACCATCTTCCCAGCAATATCTATATAGGTATCCATAATCACAGACTCCTGTTCGCATTTTCATATAGTTGGAAATATCAAATGCAATAAATATGAAAGATTACTTCCAACAAACAATATAAGACATTAAAAATTCTACAAATATGATAAATAAATAATAAAGAAATAAGAACAAATAACAATAAGATATATCTATTAGATGTGATGTGAGAAGGTAATGCATTAAAGGTGCAAAATTGGAAAAATATCCTCCGAGGCTGAGAGATGGGTGGGGGGTTGGGGGGGAGAGTAATTTCAGACATGATTTTATTTTGCTTTCAAAAAAGGCAATGACCTTTCTATCATTTCTTTATTCATGATTTGAAAGAAATTTCTCCGAAAATCTTTATATTCTGTATACTCCCTTTTCAAGCGACCTAATACCTTGCTAAATAAAATAATAAGAGATATAAAATCAAGCAGTCGGGAGGTTACCATGACAACACTTCCTCTTCTACTTCTCTCCCAATTACCGCGTCTACTAAAAATATTACATATAAATAGCTGCATGTAGGGAAAGGAAAAAGAGGGAGAGGGAGGAACAATAAAAAAAAAACTCAGAAGGGAGAAAGAGGGAGAGGGAAATACTCCCTCAAGCATTAGTTTTGTGTCATGTGATATATATATATATATATATATATATATATATATATATATATATATATATATATATATATATATATATATATATATATATATATATATATATATATATATAGTGTGTGTGTGTGTGTGTGTGTGTGTGTGTGTGGTGTGTGTGGTGTGTGTGTTTGTGTGGGTGGGCGTTTAGGTGTGAGTGTGCGTACGCAAAAGAATGTTTGTGTGTTGCCGTAGAATTCCATCAAAGGCAATAAAATGTTAATTTTGATTTAAGAATCTACATTACAGAAGACGTAAAATTTTTAAGTACACAAGCACGCTGGTATATATATATATATATATATATATATATATATATATATATATATATATATATATATATATATATATATATATATATATATATATATATATATATATATATATATATATATATATATATATATATATATATATATATATATATATATATATATATATATATATATATATATATATATATATATATATATATATATATATATATATATATATATATATATATATATATATATATATATATATATATATATATATATATATATATATATATATATATATATATATATATATATATATATATATATATATATATATATATATATATATATAGAGTCTTAACCGCCCTTGGATGGAGTATTGTTTTCACATTTGGGGCTGGGGGAGGGGTTTCGGTTCCACCCTTCTTTTGGATAGGGTTGAATTTAATGTTAAAATACTAATGATCTGCCTCTTACTTTCAAACTAATGCTTTTTCTGATTTTATATAAGGACGTTTAGAACAAACTTTTCGTGGCTTCCACCATTAATCCTTTCAATTTATCTAAGTGATATTCCACAGATTTCTGAATTCTAGCAAGCACCATTTTTGCTCTTCATTAGTGACTTTCATTGCTCTTTTCATTTTAAAAAGGCATTCACACATATAATTGAAGATAGGAGGGTGACCTTGGAGCATCTGCCTTTTAATCTTTCCTGTATCACTAATTTTTTAATAGTGAAAATATGAAGTGCATAAAATATAACTGTTTTCAACGCTTCAAGTACACATTTATTTAACTTTCCTAATCAGAAAGTCTTCCACAACCTTCTAAATTATACCTTGGTCTGTCCTTTAAACTCTTTAGGCTGTCCTTTATACTCTTGATATATTCTTTGGTCTGTCCTTTAAACTCTTGATATAATCTTTGGGCTGTCCTTTATACT
>SEYY01018337.1:87500-92500 GCA_009176605.1 Armadillidium nasatum
TATATAGACAAGTTTAAATTGTTCCGCTCTTTCTAATTCACTTGACTCTTTATCCGCGGATGTGAAAAAATAGACATCCGCATCCGCGGTTATTAAAAATTTGACATCCGATACAATACTAGTACAGACTCGAACACTGATATTTTAGAGGCTGTAGTGAAGTGTTCAGCGATAACAAGATGTTTTAAATTACTAGTGAAATGAATGGAATAGAGTAAAGCATCGTTTTTAATAAGTTGTTAGTAAAGTTCAACTGTTGTTTAGTATACTGTTAATTAAAATAATTAAATATTTCACAGAATGATGAACTCGCACTGGAATGAATTCGGTGGGTGAACTTATAAGCGCTCTTACAACTAGAGGAAGATCATGTATTGGAACGAATAGACAATTGATTGGTGTAAATAATAAATGTTGTAATAACAGTTTTGTTAAATTTTTGTTCTCGATTGTTAAATCTATATATATATATATATATATATAATATATATATATATATATATATATATATATATATATATATATATATATATATATATTGTAATTAATAACGTATATAAAGTTTTAGTGTTTCATAGCTCTCAGTATAGCGTTAAGCCTATAAGTGGCCGGAGCTTTGAGTACATAAATATAGGAAGAGAGGGATAGTTCTGATAATAATAGGAATGTATCAAGAAAGCGTAACATGACCCGACACTTCGCATCATATCTAGGTAACTGCTTGAAATAATAAACACAAGCAATCAATAGAAACTCAGAAACCACCTTTGGATATACAGAGGAGGAAGCAGTAATAACGAACTGACAATATAAGTTACAATAAACAATAAATGACTGGTGATGCAATGTAAAGTTGGAAAAGGAAGATAGATTAAAAAAAAGAGAAAAAAAGAAATATTGCTGATAGCTTGATGAACAGAGAACATAAGAATTCAAATAAATGATACTCAACTGCAACATATCTGTAGGTTAAGTGTTTGATGAAGGTGGATGGATTGATAAAGAGCTGAAAGGAAGAATAGTCAAAAAACTCACCGAATGAGGCAGAAGGGAGTGCCGGAGAAAGTGACTGAGTACAAATATGCAAATGTAGCAATTTTATGACAAACATTAATAAATGATTCAGAATGTTGGATATCAAATGCGAAAGAGATGAAGGATTCAAGATTGGAAGAGATGAGAAAGGGGAGTGAGGTGACATTGAGAAACAGAATAAAGAGCGAAGTAATTGAAGAAGAATTGTATGTACTTTTCAGCTCTTTTCTAAAATATAAATACGAAAGAAGAGTGTTTGTAAAGTAGCTAATTAAATAGATTCAGATTTGTGAGGAAGATGAAGGGCTGAAGGTACAAGGTACTCTCAGATCCTGTTTGACCAAAGGTTCGAGGGAAAAAAGAGATGAAGGACGTTATTAAACAGGTTGTTGTTGAGATAAAGGACAAAGGAAACAGTGAAGGACACGGTTCTCGGCAAAGATGGGAGTCCTTTCAGTCACCTGACATTCCAGATAGGTCAGACAATGGGAGAGGTGTGAATAATATATATATATATATATATATATATATATATATATATATATATATATATATATATATATATATATATATATATATATATATATATATATATATATATATATATATATATATATATATATATATATATATATATATATATATATATATATATATATATATATATATATATATATATATATATATATATATATATATATATATATATATATATATATATATATATATATATATATATATATATATATATATATATATATATATATATATATATATATATATATATATATATATATATATATATATATATATATATATATATATATATATATATATATATATATATATATATATATATATATATATATATATATATATATATATATATATATATATATATATATATATATATATATATATATATATATATATATATATATATATATATATATATATATATATATATATATATATATATATATATATATATATATATATATATATATATATATATATATATATATATATATATATATATATATATATATATATATATATATATATATATATATATATATATATATATATATATATATATATATATATATATATATATATATATATATATATATATATATATATATATATATATATATATATTAGTTTAAATAATTTTCCTCATACCAGAACTTCAGCTAGTTCTTCCCAACCTATAAATTTCCTTTACAATATTATTATTCTTACTATTATTATTATTATTATTATTATTATTATTATTATTATTATTATTATTATTATTATTATTATTACAACTCGTGAAGTTGCATAAAAAACTGTCAAACTAAGGAAAATTTATTAATATTTAAGATTTGACGTGAGCACAAACAGCTTCATATAATGCCAAGAATTAACAAATGCACATATACACACACAAACATACCGACGTGCCCATGCCCTTCACAAAAGAGACGCAACATAAAATTTTACCCAAGACCGATTATAATTAAAACATGCTCAGAAAATAGAATAATAAATAATAATAATAATAATAATAATAATAATAATAATAATAATAATAATAATAATAATAATAATTATTATCATATTTTTATTATAATAATAAATTATTTTTTCGAAACTATTATAATTACTGCTGGTTATTTTCATTAAACAGTAGTCATAAGACTTTCAACAGATCTTTAACTATTATTATTAATTATTATTATTATTATTATCATTTACTATTATTGAAACAAATTTGAAAATAATAATGCATGAAACCCTGATACAATATTAACGTATTAAGCTGTGAAATTATTATTATTATTATTATTATTATTATTATTATTATTATTATTATTATTATTATTATTATTATTATTATTATTATGGTTTCAGTGTTTTTGTAGTTCAATGTCACATTTTAAATTTCTGAATAAAGATTAAAAAATTGATATTGAATGTAATATATGATTTTTTTTTTGTGTAATTTTATTTTATCGTAAATTATTATTATTATTATTATTATTATTATTATTATTATTATTATTATTATTATTATTATTATTATTATTATTATTATTATTATTAAAATTTTTAATAATAATAATAATAATAATATGTTTAAAATAAAATCGCAACTAAAGTGAATAAACTCATTTAACGAATTATTTTAAATCGATAAAAATTTTATTGATGTAAATTTATTTTGGTGATAATAAAATGTTAGAATAAAATCTGTAGTACACTTGCTACAGTTTTGTAAGAGATTTCACCCATATTGTATTCGGATTATCAAAAAAAAAAAAAAAAAAAAATCGGAAAAATATCGACTTCTCAGCCACGCTTTAAGTAACATTTAGACCTTAGAGAGAAGGGAGAAGTTAGAAGGGAGAAGAAGGGTCGATCCCCCCCAAAAATGCTAATTTTTAATCTTTCAAAAATCACCTTCATAAAAGTATCATAAAGATAGAGAGAAGGGGGGAGTGGGGCTAGAAATTCTGATATAAAACCCCCAATACTTATGTATGTATACAAACTTGTATATACACGAATACATGTACACATGTATTATTTTAAAGTGTACAAATGCGGAAGAACAAGGATTCAGTGGATGAATTATAAGCTTGTAGAGGAAGGGAGAAAGAACATAAGAATTAAGATTGAAATAAAAAGACATTGATTATACTTATAAAAAGGTAAAAAACTAATAAATCAATTATAAACATAATCTTAATTTATTTCCATGACAATAATAGTAGTAATAATAATAATAATAATAATAATAATAATAATAATAATAATAATAATAATAATAATAACAAAACAAAATATATTAAAAATAATAATAATAATAATAATAATAAAACAATATTAAAATAATAAAATAATAATAGTTATAATAAAAATAATAATAATTAAAATATTAATAATGAACAAAACAATATTAAGATAATAATAATAATAATAACAATAATAATAATAATAATAATAATAATAATAATAATAATAATAATAATAATAAAATATTAATATTTATTCCACAAAGAATTAAATGTTCAATGCACAGATATACTACATTCTGTATATTCAAATAGAAACTATTTTTATTGACTTATTACCCAGAGTATATTCGCCAATACAGAGCAGTTAATGTGTAACTACACAGTACACACATTCTGAAAAGGGATGCTGAGGGGGGGGGGCTGGTATGTTTATTTTATTTAAAAATTTTATTTTTTATAATGTTACTACCACTCACGGGTAGAGCCCTTTTAAGGAGGGGGTATAATTAAAGGATAAAAGAAAACAGATCCAATCCCGAACCTAAGGTCGGCGCAGACAGAAGATTTAAAGAAAGTTGTAAAACGTTGTAATATAATTATATATATATAAGCGGCTCCAAAGCTCAGTCGATCGAGCACTCGTTATGAGGCCTGGTCGGAGCAGGGAAATGTGAGCGGTCTCTCCTTGCGCTTAGCTCCGAATGACTCAGTCGTTAAAAGAGTACATCAGTGGAGTGCTCTTGCCACTAATGGGAATAATCTCCGGCAATCGCGATAGGCCTGACCCAGCCAGCAGTATCCGCCGTGGGCCCATGAAACCCAAGGATCTTCCTCGAAAGATCCCATTGACAGGACGAAAGTCCTTCCTGGGGGAAGATGATTATATATATATATATATATATATATATATATATATATATATATATATATATATATATATATATATATATATATATATATATATATATATATATATATATATATATATATATATATATATATATATATATATATATATATATATATATATATATATATATATATATATATATATATATATATATATATATATATATACTTTTAAGAGGTTTAGTTTAATACAGAAAGAATCCCTTGATAACTGGGTCTCAAGCAAAAGTAGAATTTTTCGTGTACATTAAAAAAATTATCCTAACGAAT
>SEYY01018337.1:97500-100000 GCA_009176605.1 Armadillidium nasatum
AAGTCGAATGTATTACCATTATTATTATTATTATTATTATTATTATTATTATTATTATTATTATTATTATTATTATTATTAACTTTGAAAGTACCTTCTAAATTATCCATTATCTTAAGTTTTTGAATTACTTTTATTTTATTCTATGACTGTTTAAAAAATTAATTTTTATTTCATCATTATTTATTAATAATGATTATAAAAATAATAATAAATATAATAATAATAATAATAATAATAATAAAGTAATAATAATAATAATAATAATAATAATAATAATAAAGTTGCATCAATAATATCTATAATAGCTACGATAATAATAATAATACTCAGTAATAATTATAATAATAATAATAATAATAATAATAATAATAATAATAATAATAATAATAATAAAAATATCAAAATGAAAATGATAATAATAATACTCAGTAACAATGAAAATAATAATAATAATAATAATAATAATAATAATAATAATAAGTAATAATAATAATAATAATAATAATAATAATAATAATAATAATAATAATAATAATAATAATAATAACAATAATAATAATAATAATAATAATAATAATAATAATAATAATAATAAAAATAATGGTGATAATAATAATAAAAGGTCACGTGACCACAGCAACCTCAGCTTAATTAATAAGTGTATGAAATATTTGACAAAGGCTGTCTTGTAATCTTTTTGCTATTCCGCTTCGTGTCAGTTCAAACATCAAGGGAATAATAATAATAAAACTGAATACATAGGAACAGTAGTTTATATATATATATATATATATATATATATATATATATATATATATATATATATATATATTATATATATATATATATATATATATATATATATATATATATATATATATATATATATACAAAATAATTACTTAAATAGATATTAAAATTAAAAAGGAGTTAGGCCTTTCGACGCAAATGCGTCCTCATCAGACTCTCTCGAAATAGAAAAATGAAAAAAAATAAAGGTATATATATTTTTATTTATTCAAGGCGAATGGCAATAAGCATTGCATTGAAAAAACTTCTGCATTCTATCATACGTGGCTCAAACGGTATAGAACGATCGACTCTTGTGCTTGAAGGTGCCTGTTCGATATCATTAGAGAATCCTAGCTATACTACCTAGGTTCCTGTCCTTGAATATGGCAATGCCCGTGAGATGTGTACTATATATATATATATATATATATATATATATATATATATATATATATATATATATATATATATATATATATATATATAAGAAAATTTACAATAATTTCAAAGATTCTTTTCAGTGAGTCAATAGCGCCTTTGGTCGCTAACCGAAGACGTTCAGACATTTCCCTACATTCTCTATGTAACAAAACTTTCAGACCACTTGCCATTTCAATTCCAAATAACATTTGCAAATCTGCATTTGGGGATCCAATAATCAATACCAAATCAAATGAGAAAGGTAATTAATATCAAATGAAAAATGATAATTAATATCAAATGAAAAAATGATAATTAATACCAAATGAAAAAATTAAAATTAATACCAAATGAAAAAATGATAATTGATACCAAATGAAAAAATGATAATTAATATCAAATGAAAAAATGATAATTAATACCAAATGAAAAAATGATAATTAATACCAAATGGAAAAAAGATAATAAATACCAAATGAAAAATAATAATTAATACCAAATGAAGAAATGATAATTAATACCAAATCAAAAAAAATAATTAATACCAATTGAAAAAATGATAATTGATACCAAATGAAAAAATGATAATTAATACCAAATGAAAAAATAATTAATACCAAATGAAAAAATGATAATAAATAAAAAAAAAAAATAATACCAAATGAAAAATGAAATAATTAATACCAAATGAAAAATGATAATTAATACCAAATGAAAAAAAATAATTAATACCAAATGAAAAAATAATAATTAACACCAAATGAAAAATAATAATTAATACCAAATTATAATTTACTTGGTTAACTTTTTATCATCCTTCACCTTATTGATTCTGGGTATTATTTTAAAAACTTTTATAACTCATAGCGTGTCCATTATCAATGAAATTCCGAGGAAAGATAGTCAGTCATTCAAATCTTTTTATCTATAATTCAATAACTCAGATTTGTATTCTCTCTCTCTCTCTCTCTCTCTCTCTCTCTCTCTCTCTCTCTCTCTCTCTCTCTCTCTCTCTCTCTTTCTTTCTCTCTACAGTTTTTGGATATATTTTTAATTGTCATATTATTGATAATAATCTGAGGCTTCACGTCCTTCAGAATATCCGTAAGTTTTCATCTATTGATTTTTAATTACTGATATTCTTCCTGTATTACAGAACACTCGTCATATTTCACCCAGCAGGAGAATGGGCGTGAGGAATTGGGGTGTAATTTGTGGTGGTGCTCGAAGTATTCGATCTCTTCTACAGTGTATGAAGCGTGTTACAGTTCTTTGAGCTCTATTT
>SEYY01018337.1:115000-117500 GCA_009176605.1 Armadillidium nasatum
AGAATTTTTGAAAGAATTATCTTGTTATTTTGAAGTTTTATAATGAGGTTATTTAATGCTTAAATAAACACGAATTTTTGTGGGAATTATCTTGTTATTTTTTAAGTATCCTCAAGGTGATTTAATGTCAAACAAATATCAATTAATGTAGGAATTTTCTTGTTATTTTAAATTTTATTTTACGGAGTTATTTAAAGTTAAAGAAACTTAAATTGTTGCAGAAATTATCTTGCTATTTTGAAATATTTATAATGAGGTGATTTAATGTTGAATAAACATTAATTTATGTAGGTAAGTGTGTAAGTCATAGGAAGTTACGAAAATGGATAAAGGGAGTTCTCCAGACTTTACCGGTAGAGTACATGTAAGATTGAACATAGCGGTTATGTTGGGGGTCAGAATGTTGGACAGAGAAAGGATGAGACTGTGTAGGAAGGGGTGTCGTGTCGCACGAGTCCTTCTCAACGAAAGAGGTAAAAAGGCAAGAAAGTCCAAAACAGCAGTGTCCATTGTTATAGCAAATAGGGGGTAACGCAACAATTCGACGGACAGAAAGAGAATGGAGATAATTACTGAGAGCGGAAGAGTTGATAAAACGAAAAGTCTTAGTCTCCATCTTTTCAAGGTGAGCTGTATGAATGGAATCACTCCAATTGAGTGATGAGTATTTCATACAGGAGAGAACAACACACCTAAAAAGAGCAGGCAACTAGGGTGGAGTGAAGAAATTCTGAAGACGCCTCAGAGTACTTAACCTCTTAGAAGCTTGCTTAGAAAGAGAAGTAATGTGATCTTTCCAAGAAAGATTACAAGAAAAAGAAACACCGAGAATTTTATGGAGAGATGAAGGTTTGAGTTGAGTGTTTTCGAAGAAGATATCATAGTTGTGTACTTGTGTCGAGTAGAGAGATGGAGGAACTGAGTTTTTGAGGCACTGAAAACTACCATGTTTTCTCTGCCCCAATTTAAAATACATGATAGATCAGAATTCAGTTGCTCCAAGGCTATCCTCTTTGCGTCTACTAACAGCTGTTTGGAGAGGCATCTTTCAAATTGAAAGAAGTACTGAAGGGTGGAGTCATCGGCATATGAGTGAATAGGAGATGAAGTAACAGAGTGACGGTCATTAATGAAACGTAGAATATATAATATATATATATATATATATATATATATATATATATATATATATATATATATATATATATATATATATATATATATTTATATATATTTATATATATATATATATATATATATATATATATATATATATATATATATATATATATATATATATATATATATATATATATATATATATATATATATATATATACGCGCACACAATGAGTGTGTCCATGTGAAAAAAATCTATACCACACAAATATCCAAAATCCCCTAATAAAATATCACTAAATAACGGTTTAACACATTCAGAAATTCGTGTAGCCTTTCTTGCGCGAAAAGAAACTCACAAATGTTATCAAATCTTAAAAAGAAATCCAAGAAATATATTGAGAAAGAAGTGCAAATTAAAAGTGGATTGAAAAATCCGAAATTTCCATTTGGAAACTGATGGAAACACACACACACACACACACACACACACACACACACACACACACACACACACACACACACACATATATATATATATATATATATATATATATATATATATATATATATATATATATATATATATATATATATATATATATATATATATATATATATATATATATATATATATATATATATATATATATATATATATATATATATATATATATATATATATATATATATATATATATATATATATATATATATATATATATATATATATATATATATATATATATATATATATATATATATATATATATATATATATATATATATATATATATATATATATATATATATATATATATATATATATATATATATATATATATATATATATATATATATATATATATATATATATATATATATATATATATATATATATATAATATATATATATATATATATATAATATAGTCATTGAAAGTATAATGAAAGTGGTGACAAACAAAGCGACTTTCTCTACAATCTCACACACCTACACAGTAAGTTACTCATCACCACTCCAAGACACGTATAATTGTTGTGAGAATAAACCCCGAGTCATTGAAAGATTGAAAGTGGTGACAAACAAAGCGACTATTCTCTACAATCTCACACACGCTACATGTTAAAAATGGCAAAGTACGTGGAAGTGTGGTTGAAGCTTTGTTATTGAAATAATTACTCACTGCGAAGGGTTGTGTGCACATCGATATTCATCGACGACCCATGTGTAGTGAATGGCGAGGCTTATGGAAATGAGAGTACTGTTACGAAATGGGCAAAGGGTATTAATTAAAGAGACAATCTAGTTATAAAGAGGTTGCTATGAGCTTGAATCGACGAATTGGTTCGCGTCGATCTATCTGTCAAGATGAAAGCT
>SEYY01018337.1:165000-170000 GCA_009176605.1 Armadillidium nasatum
ATATATATATATATATATATATATATATATATATATATATATATATATATATATATATATATATATATATATATATATATATATATATATATATATATATATAATATATATATATATATATATATATATATATATATATATATATATATATATATATATATTATATATATATACTATATATATATTATATATATCACAGGTTAAAGGAAATTCCTATTCAAAAGCTATTACAGGTAAATGCTAAGCATTTATGCTTATTTCCCTTAACTACTGAGTAATCCAACTTGAAGAATGAACCATTTAAAATAAGCAAAGTTACTTTAAGAATAAGCACAATCATTTTAAAAGCTTCTTACAAGCATAAATTCTTTTACTTACAACGCTCGTTTTTTACATTTTTAATTATAGTCATTGCTTTGGAATATAATATATATATATATATATATATATATATATATATATATATATATATATATATATATATATATATATATATAGAGAGAGAGAGAGAGAGAGAGAGAGAGAGAGAGAGAGAGAAATGAAAATGAACACCAATAACACCATAACCGTGTTTTGAAAGAGGAAGAACGGTTGCTCCTTCGAAACCTCGCTCTTTTTAAATTTGTATTTAATTTCCTATGGGGTTATATATATATATATATATATATATATATATATATATATATATATATATATATATATATATATATATATATATATATATATATATATATATATATTGGAGTATTCCCGAAGTAATCATTCCCTAAAACGCTTAGTACGTCAACTTTCCTTCTTGCCCTCAAATCTTGCGGAGTGTTTCTACCCGGAGTTCCTCTTCCTCTCTTTGTGAAAAATTCGTTGGATCTTTTCCGCTTGTTTTGAATAGCCGAAATTGATATGAATAGTGTTATCTTCTTTTAGACATTGTGTGCTTTTCATAACTTACGTTTTTATCATTCATTACGCTTTACCTTTAACAATATTTTTATCTAATTATTTATTTCTCTTGGGGTAGTTTATTTGGGGTAGTGACGTCATAATCCTTAGATTGCAACTTTGGGGAGAATGGGACCTCATGTTTAGTTGGTAATTAATATGTCATTTGTTTATTCGTTTTCTACAATAACGTCGTTCCTTCATTTATGTGACTTCAAAATAAGGTAAGCTTGATATTTATTCACTGTATTTCTTTAGAATCCAAACACACACAAAATATCCCTCACTATAATTTGGTGATTATGAAACATGTGTTTCAAAAAGTCCAAAAAACTGTAGAATATCCAGTAGAGTATCGAAAAACCAAATTTAAATTCAAAATCAAAAGGTATTATGACTCGTATACACCTCGTTTGAAAGTATATAATTTAAAAGAAAAACAAAAGTACTTCAGTTATCTCAAATCGAGTAAATAAAAGAGTTAAACTTTAATTAATAAGATGGGAGGGGATCTATTTTAAGTCAAGGTTTACGAGAGATTTTTATGAAGAGAAAGGAAATGGAATATACACTTCCATGTGATATATAAATAAGCGAAGAACAACCTACTCCGAAACAGTAATCGTTCATTAGGGCAAATAAAAAAAAGTACTATAGCAGATCCAACTATGTAATTAGTAATTCAAAAGTTCAAAAGCGTCCCCTTCCCGATAGCGGGATCTGCTCCTGAGGAGAACGTAAAAACTATAGAAAAAGCAATATAAAAATATCAAGATGTACTGTAAGAAGGTAGTCGAAGTTACTTAGATGAAGAAAGAAGTTAACAGTACAAGGAATGTGAATGATTTGAAGGTAAGAAAGGTTAAGGTATTTTGTTTCAGGCATTGAGGCATTCAAGTATAAACGGCTTGGAATTAATATCGTTTGACAAGCTGAGTTTTTTAAAACTAGCGAAAAGTCATTGTCTGTGGTGAACATTGAAATCGCTTCAAATGATAATTTCAGTGCAGAAAAGAAAACAATAGATAATGTAATCTAATTGGAGTATAGACTGTCAAAGAATTTAGGGTAGTCAGTAAGGTCATAAGACAAATCAAAATTACATATGAACATAGTTGTATTTTCACTAAAGTTGAAGTTATCGAGTAAAAAATTAAGGAGACTCCAAATCAGTAATACGAGTACATAACACCCGCTTTCGAATATGAATTGGAAATAGAGACGATAAGAGAACAGAGTTGTGTTTGCTTTCGTAGAACTCTAAAAATTAAATTCTGGTTTTAAGAACCCGACTTAGGCACAGAGGAAGACAGACAATATTAAATAGATCAGAATGAGAGATGTTGAATGTTGCAAAATATAATGTGGAGAATCTCAGTAGTTCTTTAGAATTCCATCACTGGAGGCCTACAATCTCCAAACTAGGATAGGGGAAAAATGAACACAAACATATGTGATAATAGCATTCCTTGTAAATAAGGCAACACTTTGAACATTAAATGCATCTATTACCAGCACTTATAACAACACTAACTATCTAAATCACTTCAAAATCACCCCATCCCCACAACAGAATTCAAGACCATAAAAACACTTCTCACGCAAAACAAAAATAACTTTCATAGAACCACTTCAATCTCCTGGCTTACAAACCGATTTAATATAAAGGAGGATACACCCATCAACTCAAGTTTTTCTGATTTGTAGAGAAAGTAGAACATCTCTTAAAGATGTTTCTTTCTACTACAACAGCTCCGTCATGTGTAGATTTCGGAATTCCAGAACAGCATCAGGAGACAAAGGATATATATATATATATATATATATATATATATATATATATATATATATATATATATATATATATATATATATATATATATATATATATATATATATATATATTGATAACACTATATAAATCAACCGTGGATCATTATTTATAATTTTATTAACTGCTATGATGTTATAATTTCGAGAATCGAACCCGGGCCCAAAATGGAAGTATATACTACTGATAAAAACGGACTTCCATATTTTAAGTATCGATTCCTCGAAATTATAACATCACTAGCAGTTAATAAATATATATATATATATATATATATATATATATATATATATATATATATATATATATATATATATATATATATATATATATATATATATATAATATATATATATATATAATATATATATATATATATATATATATATATATATATATATATATATAATAAAATAAAAAAAAAAAAAAAAAAAAAAAAAAAAAAAAAAAAAAAAAAAAAAATAAATAAAAAAATAAAAAAAACATTTTTAACAAAGAATGAAAAGCAAAAACATGATATTAAAAACAAAAAATAAATATTTATGTACTTATATATTTGTATACAAAATATTATTTATGAAAACCCAAGTAAAAGATGCCGAAAGAATATTTAATTATAATCCAAATATGGATTTAAGGATACAAACATTTATATTAATTATTATTATTATTATTATTATCGGTAATTTTAATAATAATAATAATAATAATAATAATAATAATAATAATAATAATAATAATAATAATAATAATAATAATAATAATAATAATAATAATAATAATAATAATAATAATAATAATAATAATAATAATAATAATAATAATAATAATAAATATAATAAAATAATAAAATAATATAAATAAAATAATAATAATAATAATAATAATAATAATAATAATAATAATAATAAACAATAATATTAATGATAATAATAATAATATAGTAATAAACATAAACATCCTGATAATAATAATAATAATAATAATAATAATAATAATAATAATAATAATAATAATAATAATAATAATAATAATAAAATATATAATTTAATAATAATAATAATATATAATAATAATTAATAAAAATAAATAATAATAATAATGATGATAATAATAATAAAGTGCCCAACCAGTTCCCCCAATGGCATGACAGTCTGTATTTTAATTACTACGCTGCAAAAATACTTAATTGTAAAACTGTATATGGAAAGCAACACGTTTTCTTTTTATTTTTTTTTTTTTTAATTTCTTCAAACAAAAAAAAAAAAAAAATTTTTTATTTATTTATTTATTATTTATTAATTAATTTCTTCTTTTATTAATAATCTTTTCTTTTATTTTTTACATTTACATATATTTTTATTAAAATTCCAATAAAAGGCATGGGAAGACCCAAACTTGTTGGCTTTCGTATCTCAGAAATTTCATATTTCTACAATTAAAAAATCTCCATAAGAAATAATAATAAAAATTATTATTATTATTATTATTATTTTTATTATCATAATAATTATTATTATTATTATTATTATTATTATTATTATTATTATTATTATTAAATTATTTTTATTATTTTATTCTATTTTTAGATGTAAATATCCAGAGACTGCACTTCGATGAGGATTTAAAATTTAAATATCACTTACAGCAAATAATTTCTTCAATTAACAAAACGAATGAGTTATTTTTTATCCTAAAAAAATATTAATAAAACCAAACATATTGAAAAAAATTTACTTCTCAACCGCCTATCCTTGAACAAGTTTACATATATTAATACTGGGTGGATCTAACATTGCAATAATTAGGCGTTTAATAGCTTCTCAAAAAAAAATTTTAAAATTTAAAATAATTAATGATTTTTCAAAATTGCAACGATGTACAGTTTTCGAATTGTTTAATAATATATTAGAAAAATATGTTTTTCAATACTTTCATCATTCTGGGACAAACTGCTTTATCTTCGAATATTAACTATTGAAGATTAAAAGTGATAACTTTTTTTGGCAGATTTGTTAGTGAAATTCAATGGACGAGTCATAGTCACAATACCAAAAGAAATTTGGATAACTGAATACCCTACTCAAATATTAATAGTTTCTCAAGAAAAGTTTAAAAAGTTTATATTATTAATGAATTTTCAAAATTGCAACGATGTACAGTTTTAGGTTTGTTTAAAATATATTTTTTGTAACAAATGCCATAAAGAAATGGTCGGAGACTTCTGCTT
>SEYY01018337.1:177500-180000 GCA_009176605.1 Armadillidium nasatum
TATATATATATTGGATCGTGAGTATTTTGTGACGTCATTGTCTACCGACATATTTTCATAGTCTGAGGGTTTGAAGTGCAAACACTAAAATTGCGAAAATCATGCATAAAAAAAGAGGAGCGAAGAGAACTATATTTTTATTCTTATATGGTCACCTAATCTTCATGTATCATAAGGAATTCTCCAAACATTCCCGAAACTTATTTTTTTTTTTTAATGAATCTTTTATCAAATGTTCCTAATGTTTATAAATTTTACCTGTTATTTTCAAAATTTCCTCATTTTTCTTCATTTCACAACCTTTTTCACAGTATATTTTTTTACATTTCAAATGCTTCCTATTTTCCCAGAACAAATATAGAGAAACATAAAATCATTCATTTTTACTTTTCTAAAAAGTCCATATTTTTCATAAAATCGTTCATTTTTATACCTTTGCAATCAATATTTTTCATAAAATCATTCATTTTTACCTTTAAAGTTTATATTTTTCATAATATCATTACTTCCTCTTTATCTTTCTAGTTGATATTTTTCATAAAATAATTACTTTTTTCCTTTCCAGTCGATATTTTACACATAATCATTCAGATTTCTCTTTTCAGTCGATATTTTACACATAATCATTCAGGTTTTCCTTTCCAGTCGATATTTTACACATAATCATTCACTTTTTACTTTTCAGTCGATATTTTTCAAACAATCATTCAATTTCTCCTTTTAAGTCGATATTTTACACATAATCATTCAGTTTTTTTCCTTTTCAGTCTATATTTTACATATAATGTTTCAGTTTTCCTATTCAGTCAATATTTTACACACAATCACTCAGTTTTATCTTTTCAGTCAATATTTTACACATAATCATTGTATTTCTCCTTTTCAATCGATATTTTCACATAATCATTCAGTTTTCCTTTTCAGTCGATATTTCCATTTTAAATATCTCAAAACTATTCTCCCAAACTTGGATTAAAAAAAACCTCTGAAGCCTTCCCCTTTAATTCTTTATTTATAACATGGTATCATCAGCAAATCAATCATCTACTTAGCATTAGCTATAAGTGTCTGTTTCACCGTTTATCTACTTCCACAACTACGTGGCTTAAGCGACTTCGGCCCGTAAAAATCTGGCAACCTGTCCCTAACGGTCTTTTCTGCATTTGCGTGCAATCCTGCATTCTCAGGGACCTTCCTGACATAACACTTATACCCTTTCTTAGTTGTCCCATTCCAATTTTGAACCGGTATCAGGAAAGAGCCAAACCAAACTATTACCAATCAATCAATCAATATATATATATATATATATATATATATATATATATATATATATAATATATATATATATATATATATATATATATATATATATATATATATATATATATATATATATATATATCATAATTATAAACTATTAAAACAATTATTAATAATTACAACCATGTTAACCTAATCTCATTCCAATTTTCAACCTTCTACCTATATATATATATATATATATATATATATATATATATATATATATATATATATATATATATATATATATATATATATATATATATATATATATATATATATATATATATATATATATATATATATATATATATATTAGTATATATAATATATATATATATATATCCGATTCACGAAATTTCGTGACGGAGAATCTCGAATTAAAATCCTTTTAATTACATCTTTACATGTAAAATTACTTCATCATTAATTATAAAGAGAAAAAGATGGAAAAAAAAGATAGATAAAAAACAAACTTTTTATAATCTTGTTTAAAATTCAAGATGATTTAATGAATATATTAGATTTTTTAATTAAAAAGATAACCTTTGTAATTAGATACTTTAAGATTTGAATAATTTATTTTCATATTATACTTTGTATTGTTTTTCTATTGTATTTACCACTACTACTACTATTTTTAGTAATAATAATATTTATTCGGTATATATATATATATATATATATATATATATATAGTCATCGATATAGCTCCGCGATAGGCCTGGCCCAGTAGCGGTATAAATATATATATATATATATATAGATATATATATATATATATATATAATATATATATATATAATACTTATAATATACTGTGTTAATTACGTTAAACACAACATATACATATATATATATATATATATATATATATATATATATATATATATATATATATATATATATATATATATATATATATATATATATATATATATATATATATATATAAAGCGGGGAACTCCCCTACTTCCTCTTTATTGATGTAAACTTTGAACAACTGGTGTAGCTCCTTCTATACCTTGCATCCTCCATTACCTTCATGACTGTACTCAATTTACGAGACTTTATATTAATATCCAATCCTTTTATAATACTGTTAAATTTTTTCCTTATTTGAGTTACTCCGATCACCTTCATAATACCTGTGTGTTCTTGTCTATTTCTTCTAGGCTTCCGAAGGACATGCTGC
>SEYY01018337.1:182500-185000 GCA_009176605.1 Armadillidium nasatum
AGTACTTTTCCCACGGTCCCACACCATATGTTGAGAAGTCTTACGTAGATGTCCATTAAGTATTTCACCGAACGAGCGAAGAGAAAATTCTGACATTTCTATTAATTTTAATGATTAATTTTGATAACATTTTCGTTTTTTTTTTCTCTCTCTCTCTCTTTTTTTCTACATCAATTTTTATTTCATTTTGCATTGGTCATTTATTGTTACAACCGAGGCTCAAACGGTAGAATGATTCACGTGCTTGAGGGGGGACTGGTTCGATCACACTTGGGAATCTTACGTATATATACTATTTAGAAAAGTTCCTCTCCTCGAATAGGGCAATTACCCGTGAAATGTGAAGTTTTTTTTATAAAAAAAAAGAAGAAGAAAAAAAAAAAAGATACTTTGCCTGATTTTCGCTCTTTTTTCTTCTTTAATACCTTTGCGTTTTGAGCTATGAATCAAGGCTTGCATTATAATGTAATAATTATTAATATAATAATAATATAAAAATTATTATCAAATCTGTATTATATAAATACATCCTACCATGTTAGATAATAACATCTAGCATTCTAACTGGCTAAAAGATCTTGCTACTCAAGTTGGTTATGGACAATCACTAATGTCCTTTTTTAATTAGATTCTGACAGTCAAAAAAATAAAAAAATAAATTTTTTAAAAAATTATGAAAAAAAATAAAAATTTGACTTACACCAGTAACGAAGTGTAATATGTTCGGCGTGTAGGCATTTAACTACCCAAATAATTACTTTTAAGCCATACACTTTAAAAGAACCATGAAATGAGAACGTTTCGGTCTTTAACTTTGAAATTCGTTCTACTATTCATCATTCTCCGTGTATGTCTTAACTTTTTAACAATAAGTGTTACATTAATATGAGATGAATAAAAATTTAATTATCTTAACACGCTACACAATCAATTTTTGAATAAGACTTTTACTCTCCCAGTGAATTTTTGGTTTTAGTCCCTTACCTATAGAGATAAGATATTATTGTGTTACTATAGTATGTGATTTACATTTGTGCCTATTCCATACAAATGCATGGCACACGTAACATTTATGTCTCGGCGGTTTGCTCCCGTAACCCTTACCCATGAGTGGTGGGTAAAATAATTAAAAATTACTAAATTAATCATATATATATATATATATATATATATATATATATATATATATATATATATATATATATATATATATATATATATATATATATATATATATATATATATATATGAAAAAATAATTAGATTACATGCCAAAGAGTAAATTAAATTAATATGAATTGTTGTCTGTTCTGCTGAGATAATTCGATTAATAAACTGAGGGCAGCAAATAACAAAGCATTCACTTGACTATAAGATATCTATTCTTTCAACTAATCAAATGATATATATATATATATATATATATATATATATATATATATATATATATATATATATATATATATATATATATATATATATATATATATATATATATATATTACAGTAATTAAAATGGTTATAGTAATTAGCATCAATAGTGTAATGGGCATACAGGTAATTGTTCATTTGTGATACCATGACAGTAGTAAAAGAAATGTATATAATTACAGTAAATTTAACAGGTAAGAAAGTTTTTAGGTAAATTGAATCACTCATGGAAAAAACAAGAGACTCAAATTGAAATGCTGGTGGTGTCTGCCCTTGTGGGGTTGCGGATATAAGGATATAATTGGAAATAGATGTGATATGGCCTCTTACTTTGGAGGTATCCATTGATGCCTTCAATGTCGCATAGATACAGAGAAGCGAATTTCATATTACTTTGATAATGTTTAGAGTGATGTAAAAACTCTTAATCTTGTAAAGGCAAAAATCTTTCAGTGATATAATAACCAATTCGTACTGTGAAGAAATGGGAAGCTTGCATAAAAATTTTCTCTCTGACACTCCGTATAGGAAAAGTACTTACTTGGTTTTAAGAAATGAATTAAAAAATTTATTACTCTTTTTATTTGATTGTCATTTAAGCTGTATAAATATTAAAGGACATAACCTTTATACAGAGAGAATATTATCTATTGAATTTATTTATTTTTTTTTTTTATACATAAATAAACGAAGTGATTATTTAAACTTGTACGTTATCGGAACAAAGCTTATTAAAAGTCGAAAGTAAAATGAAAGAACATTGATAAACTTACAATAAATATGTGAGCAAACAACTTGAGTTATATTTCAACTACAAAGCCCAAATTAGGAAAAATATGTTAAATTTCTATGAAGATTTTCACTTGTAATTAAAACAACAATAATATTTTCGATATTGAGTAATAAAACAAAAAACAACCATTTCCAAGCCAATTATCATTAAACTATTTATGTAATTAATTAAATATAATAAATGTAATTATTAATTATTAAATTATTATTATCATTATGAATCTTAGTTTCAATGACACTGAGTTTCCTTGATGAAATTTTGCATACAAGTAGAAAA
>SEYY01018337.1:202500-205000 GCA_009176605.1 Armadillidium nasatum
ATATATATATATATATATATATATATATATATATATATATATATATATATATATATATATATATATATATATATATATATATATATAATATATATATATATATATATATATATATATATATATATATGTGTGTGTGTGTGTGTGTGTGTGTGTTTATGTTAGCTTTTTCAGTAAGGCCGTTTAGTTACATGTATTCGTGTCTTTGTGCGAAGAAGCGTCATAATATAAGGGTACATTTTTGGGCATAGGAAAACATGTATGTATGATGCATTTCAAAAAAGATCAAAATTCTTTAGGGATAGACTAAGAATATAGAAGCTCTCTTTTCAGGAACATGTAGACGAAAAAAAGATGTAAAAATTGAGAAGAAATAGTCTAATTATTATGTATTTTTTAATAAAGGTATTTTCGAATTTGCATATGGTACTTTAAGACTCACCTCCATATGATTATTTTCTTTTTGTCCTGTCAATTCTATTACTTTCACCACCCCTTTCTAGCCGTGAGCTATTATAACTATTACAATGGGCATTGATTGCTCCTATAAACTATTCTGCCGCCTTCCTTCTCTTCTGAGAAAATATCGTGGGATTTAAATTTTCATATAGTTTCATCCTTTCATCAAACCCAAGACTTAACTCCTATATATATATATGCTTAATCTTACATGTACTCCACTGGTATAATATAAATCACACTCCCTTTACTTATTTCCCCAAATTCCCTTGAATTGGCACTTTCAATAGGCATGTACCAGAGTATGTCGGCAATTAATTTTAATCTGTATTTTTCAAAATTTTTTTTTTAAAAAAAAAAAATTTTTTGTTTTGTTTTTAAATTTTTTTTTTTTTTTTTTTTTTTTTATTATATATATATATATATATATATATATATATATATATTATATATATATATATATATATATATATATATATATATATATATATATATATATATATATATATATATATATATATATATATATATATATATATATATATATATATATATATATATATATATATATATATATATATATATATATATATATATATATATATATATATATATATATATATATATATATATATATATATATATATATATAATATATATATATATATATATATATATATATATATATATATATATATATATATATATATATATATATATATATATATATATATATATATATATATATATATATATTATATATATATATATATATATATATATATATATATATATATATATATATATATATATATATATATATATTATATATATATATATATATATATATATATATTATATATTATATATATATATATATATATTCATAATGACATCTTAAAAGTTCTTATCAAGTAAGGAAATATCAGAAATCTTAATCATAATTAATTAATATATTTTTCCTCTAATTTTTATAACTAAAAATAACTTTTAAGATACTAAGACAATTATCGAAAGAGTCACATCCGCATGCGATCTGCCAGACATAAAGATAAGCATTAAAGTATTCGGATCTTTTGAAGAACATCAGGTACTGAAAATGTGAAATTGGACAAACAACAGATCATTAATTTAATAATTTTAAGTCCAAAATATATTATTATTATTATTATTATTATTATTATTATTAGTAGTAGTAGTAGTAGTAGTAGTAGTAGTAGTAGCATTTTTATCACAATAAACCGTTCATAAGAAGAATAAAATGGCAGAAGATTGTTCTCAACTCCAAGAGCCATGCGAACAAAATCTTCCTTTTGACTAACAAAGTACTCATATATATATATATATATATATATATATATATATATATATATATATATATATATATATATATATATATATATATATATATATATATATATAAGTACCATCTTTAATTCATGAATAATAAACCTAAGATTCACAAGATAGAAATGACACCGTCTTTTTTCCAAAGGAGAGTTTTTAAACCGAAGGTCATGCTTAGATGAAGACTCGCCTGCCAAAGGAATGTATTTATATTTATCTCCAAAGCTTCCACAAACATATTCAATTCTATTATTTACATTCCAACCCCCCTCCACCCAAAAAAAAAGTACCGAATTTTCTTAAAAAGAAACAGAGTTTCTTTAAAAAGTAACAAATTTTAAATTTTAATATATAAAAAATAAAAAAATAAAAAAAAGTTTTCAAAAAAAAAAAAAAATTTTTTAATTGAAAAAAAAAGAAAAAAAATTTTTTTTTTTTTATTGAATATATATATATATAATATATATATATATATAATATATATATATATATATATATATATATATATTATATATATATATATATATATTTATATATATATATATATATATATATATATATATAGGCACAAACTCGTCAATCATATACTACTCAACTCTCAGCAAAAGGGGAAACGGAAGTAGAAAATTGAGAAAATTATTTCATGTGACCTGACCTTCAAAAATGACTGATGTATGACCTCATATTTTAAAATTTA
>SEYY01018337.1:225000-227500 GCA_009176605.1 Armadillidium nasatum
CCATACTTGCTCTCTCTTTTTGTACCTAGAAACGTATCAAGGCTTCCGTTTACCTATTCTATTCTTTTCTTAACATAGGAGAGCATGTATACGAGTTCTTTTGATTCTTTATCTATTCCCCTCATTTTGTCTTTAAATTTTTGTTTACTAGATCTCGAGTGAGCTGACGAAATCAAATTTCACCTCCTATGGCAAGGTTTCTTTATACCAAAAAAGGTTTTTCTCTTTTAACGAGTTCTGGGTGTAGATAGGCAACAACAGTTTCCTAATTATGGTACAGTCGTGAACAGAAGTTCGTTCCTATTGGGCTGGAAATAAATATTTATATAAAATGGAAATCATGTCATAAAAGCTCTATTTTGAATAAAAAGAAAATAAAAACATTGAGAGGGGCTTAATTGAACTGTGATTGGCTGAATCTGAAATGATCCCTATTTTATATAAATATTTATTTCCAGCTTAATAGGAACGAACTTCTGTTCACGACAGTTCCTCCTTCCTTACACATCTATGTAATTGTGAAGCATCAAGCTTTACACCTAACCTAAATTCACTTTGAGCTTACTCTACTAGTGTGTAAATTACCTCCTATACAAATAATAATATAATATAATACAATATAATATAATATAATATAATATAATACATATAATTTGGTGAAATTTTTTTCACATCTTCAAAACTTCCATCTGCGTTTACCGCAGAAACATGCGTTCACTGCATATGCTTGTGAAGGTCTTTTATTTTATTCTTCCTTCATTTATTTAAAGAGCTTTGTCATATATATATATATATATATATATATATATATATATATATATATATATATATATATATATATATATATATATATATATATATATATATATATATATATATATATATATATATATATATATATATATATATATATATATATATATATATATATATATATATATATATATATATATATATATATATATATATATATATATATATATATATATATGATCATATCAGCTTTAAATAAAATGATTAAGAGAAAATTCTGCTTTAAATTTATTAATGGAACGTTACTTCATTATTTAATTATTTAAATAATATTTTTTTTTAATTACGGTAAATGATTTTTTTTATATACAATCTAATTCACATTTTCTTTCATGATTTTAAAAATTTAATTATATTATTATTATTATTTTATTTTATTATTATTATTATTATTATTATTATTATTATTATTTATTATTATTATTATTATTATTATTATTATTATTATTATTATTATTATTATTATTATTATTATTATTTATTATTATATTATTATTATTATTATTATTATTATTATAAAATTTGAACTTATCTATGATTATTATAAAAATAAATAAAAAAAAAATTAATATATATATATATATATATATATATATATATATATATATATATATATATATATATATATATATATATATATATATATATATATATATATATATATATATATATATTTATATAAGCCAATAAGGTCTATTACCCTTTAAAAAAAAGTTTTTTAATGTCTGGTATCAAGTTTCTCCATTTCACATTTGATCTTAATATATATATATATATATATATATATATATATATATATATATATATATATATATATATATATATATATATATATTAAATGTCTCTTGAATAAATTTCAAATTCCAAGACGCCAAAATTTCTCTTCTCTTAAAAAAAATATTAAATCGAAATTATTGGTCTTGGTCTCCAGCAGAGAAAAAATCAAAAGATTTACCGGATACTATAAAATATGTTTAAATACCATTCTTCTATATATTTATATATATATATATATATATATATATATATATATATATATATATATATATATATATATATATATATATATATATATATATATATATATATATATATATATATATATATATATATATATATATATATATATAATTAATTTTAAAATAATAATAAAATTTTTTATAATTTATTTTTTTAAAAATATTAATTAAAATATTAATAAATAAATATATATATATATATATATATATATATATATATATATATATATATATATATATATATATATATATATATATATATATATATATATATATATATATATATATATATATATATATATATATATATATATATATATATATATATATATATATATATATATTATATATATATATATATATATATATATATATATATATTATATATATATATATATATATATTGAATGCCAGTTTCTAAAGTAAAGTTTTTTGAAAAATGAAGAAATATTAATAATATTAAAAAAAATTTAATATATAAATTTAAATCCAATAATCCAAAAAGAATCTGATTAATCCATTTTTTTTTCTTTGTTAAAACTCTTCTAAATTAAAACAATTAAAAAAAAAATCCTTTCAAAAATATTTTCTGAACAAATTTTTAATAAATTTTTGAATTATGAAATAAATTAAATGAATTCTTTTAGGAAATTATAAATTCTTTTTAA
>SEYY01018338.1:0-10000 GCA_009176605.1 Armadillidium nasatum
GAATTTGCGGCAAAAGTTTGATCCAAGACTTAAACTTTAAGAAGGTAAAACGGCAGATGTGCTGAAAGAAGATACTAGAAGAGAAAGAGGAAGAAGCAAAGTTTGAGCTGACATTTTTTTTTGCAAAATGCCAGAAAGAGAGTGAGGAAGAGGAGCAAAATAATATTACATTTTATATTGAGAAATGAGATTTTTGGTGTTACGAAGAACAGATTTTGCACGAGTCTGGGATGAAATATGAATTTCACGACTTTCTGAAGTTTGAAGACGACGTCAATTCCTGAAGGCAACATCCTTGCGCCAAATAGCACAATAACAAGCAGTGTTAAACCAAGGTTTGTAGGAAGGAAGGAATATAGAATGTACGTCTCCAAGACACCGAGAATCACCTCGATAATGCATTCTGCACACTCCGAGGAATCCTTCCCACGGAAGCGATAATCATTCCATGGGACATTAAAAAAATACGACCGCAAGTTCGACCAGCCGCAAACGTTTCCTCGCAATAAGCCGAGTTCTTTCTTGCGGAAAAGTTAAAAAGATGGAAGAGGATACAAAGATAAGGTGATCGGAAGAACTCAGAGGAGGATAGAGTTTGAAAGTATAAGGAGAAGAATTAGAAGTTTTAAAAAATATCTAGAATGTTGGGTTCATCTCTAAGGCAATCAGGGAAACGAGTAGGGGCTGCACCAACTGCTCAAGATAGTTTTTAATGGAGAACTGGAAGCAATTTCACGAGTTGTATCATGAGAGCTAGAAGAAAGTCACTGGCGGTACTGAACACGGAAAACACTTAAAATGATGATTTGTAAGAAAGAAGAAGAAAGAATGTGCTCTATTTTGGAATTAGATAGTCAGTCAAGAATTTAGGAAAGTCAGTAGAGTTAGGAGATAAATCAACTTAAATGAATTTAATAGTAGAATGGCAAGAGAGCTTAAACCACAAGATGGAAAATTCAGAAGACTCCAAATAAGATACACGAAAGATACACATATGCACAACTTCCATTGGCTGAAAATTGAAGCTATAGACAGTAAGAGGAAAGAGAATATGTTTGTTATCAGAACGCTCAAGCACCTGAGTTAAGGTCAAGAATAAGAGGTGAAGTCTAGAAGAAGAGAGGTGGCGTTCAACAAAGAAAGTGAAAATTGGATTAAGGACCGCGAATGTTGCAGAAATTAATAAAGGAAATAGACCGTTCACTAGGGCATCCAGTGCAAAGTATATATATATATATATATATATATATATTATATATATATATATATATATATATATATATATATATATATATATATATATATATATATATATATATATATATATATATATTATATATATATATATAATACAATGGGACTTCAAAATGCATAGCAGAAAACCAAAATTTTATCATCATTGAATATTTTCAAACTTGTTTCAACCTTCATGAGTTATCGGTATCGGTATCGGTAAATTCTTGAGGTATCGTATCAGATACTCGGTATCGGGTGGTTTAAAAATATTGGTATCGGTATCAGTTAAAATTTTGTTTTCGCTCCATCCCTTTAATATATATATATATATATATATATTATATATATATATATATATATATATATATATATATATATATATATATATATATATATATATATATATATAATATATATATATATAAATATATTATATATATATATATATATTATATTATATATATATTATATATTATTATATTTTATTTTATTTTTTATTATTATTTATTATTATTATTATTATTATTATTATTATTATTAATTATTATTATTATTATTATTATTATTATTATTATTTTTCAAAAAAAAAAAAAAAAATATTTTTAATAATGAAAATTTTTAATTAACTATAATAATAATATTGATATTTTCTATTAATATTTTCCCAAGGTTTCTAATATTATTTGTTTTATAAAAAAAAAAAAAAAAAAAAAAAAAAAAAAAAAAAAAAAAACTTTCGTAACTCACTGAAGGAAAATGCTGAAAAGTTTAGAAATTATTATTATTATTATTATTATTATTATTATTTATGCATAATTTTAAAAAAAAAAAAATAAAAAATAAAAAAAATAAAATAATTTTAATATAATATATATATATATATATATATATATATATATATATATATATATATATATATTATATATATATATATATATATATTATATATATATATATATATATATATATATATATGTGCATATGGAGAGTAAGATACTTGTGTGCAAAAATAATAATAAGGCCAGACTTCGGTTTGAACCACTTAAATATTTCAAAAACTACTGAAAGTACGTAAAAAAGGATTATATTTTTAGAATCCTTGAAGAAATTTGATAAGGAAAAATTGGGAATAAAAAAAAAGATAAATTATACTTATTTTAATTACACGAAATTTATAGTTTTTAGATAATATGGACGACATCTTACGTTTGGCAGCGTTCTTTTATGAGTCAAATTCCGAGAATTTGAAGTTGCATAAATTTCGCGAGTGCGTAGAAAATTGTAACAAAAATGTAAAATATATATATATATATATATATATATATAATATATATATATATATATATATATATATATATATATATATATATATATATATATATATATATATATATATATATATATATATATATTGGTGTAATATGGCAGTAGGCTACGATCCTACGGCAACATACCAGCTATCGGTTAGGCCACAATCCCACGGCAATCTTCGGTCGTCAGGTTAAATAAGTCGAAAGGAGTTCGTTAAAAAAAAAAAAACCTTTACTAACTAATAACAATGAGATAAACAATTTTCCTCAAAAAAAAAAAAAAAAAAAAATTTTTGTACAAAAAAGAATTTTTTAATTTATTTCAAAATATTTCACATTTTCCTTACCTAAATTTCGACAAGGATTCCAAAAATATAATCCTTTTTACGTACGTTCAGCAGTTTTGGTAATATTTAAGTGGTTCAAACCGAAGTCTGACCTATAATAATAATAATAATAATAATAATAATAATAATAATAATAATAATAATCATAAAATATGTGAAGTTTAAAAATGAAAAAAGTGCGGTCTTTTAATGCATCCACATTTAGTAATATGTCGAATGCTATGGTGAGTAATTTGTGCAGAAATATTTTTTGTGCAATTATGGTTGCCAAGTTAAAAGATTCTAACAAAGGAGCACAACTATTAGCACCCCACCCCCACCCTATTTTCCTTCCCCCAAATACTTACCTGTTTAACCTGATATAAAATTATATTTATTTTATATTTTATTCAATTATATTTCTTCTATTTTAATTTTACAAAAAAAAATAAATAAATAAACAAAAACTTCTAATATTGCATAAGTTAATAATGAATAAATTAATGTAATTTAATTTTTAGATTCATTACTTATTTAAAAAAAAAAAAACATGGCAACCTTCCCATTTTATTAAAGAACTATATGAAATATATATATATATTAATGAAGGATACTTGGCAACCCTATTGTGCATATACAGTTAAATGACATATTACAAAACATTAGATATTTTAGAATATAGAAAGCATAATGCATCTCCAAGAAACAATACAAAAAAAGCTCATTATAAAGAATAGTAGAGAGAGAGAATTGTGCAAAATTGTGCATATGTAACCAGTCTATTGTGCTGAAACAAAGCCAAAAAATTGTGCAAATGGGTTCTGATCTTCAATCAATTCAATGCATAAAATTAGACAGTCGATTTACCATTAACAGTCAGTGGTGCTGTAAACTCCGATTTGTAAACATTATTAACAGCAAAACATGTGTAATTTCCTGAATGCTGTGATGTTACCCTCGGAATCACTAGTACACTCGAATACTCGTCTAGTTGAAATATTTTTATGTTAAGCAATTTTGTTTGTGAAGACGAAAATCCTCTATTGGAAGATAAAGGTTTGGAATCTTTTAACCATTCGAATTTAACTGGAAGATCTCCCTGTTCTAGACTACAACTAACTTGAAGTCTTAAGCCTGATGTAACGTTATGTCTAAAAGCAAAAGGAGCAATCCTCGGCGGTACTGGAAATAAAATAAAATAAACACTGTTAAAAATAAAAAAAAGGAAATATACACATACCTCTTATATTTATTGATGTTGATCGTGAAACACTGCCAGCCATGTTGGACACTTTGCAGGTATAGTTTCCATTATGCTTTCTCTGGACATTAAGGATAACCAGATAACTGTTAAAGTCACCCATTTTATGAATAGTGACAGAAGAACTCCTTTCTAGGGCCTTACCGTCCTTCAACCACTGAAATGCTAGAGGAAGGTCACCCTCCGTTAGGGAACAGGTAAGTGTTAGACGGCTTCCTTCTCGCATTTCGTGGTCGGTTGGGAATGGTAAAATTCTAGGAGGGACTAAAAAAAAAAATGGAAATAATTTAGAAAAAAAATATCATACCCAGTACATTGCCAAACACTGCCAGCGTACATATCATACTTACATTATAGAAAATATTAAATATACGAGTAACAATAGAAAATATATATTTTTTATGGATGAAGAACACTTATTTCTTCATTTCAGAATCCATATGTAAATTAGTACTTTACATTCATATTTAAAAAGAAAATTTAAAGTAGTGGCACCAATTTGCAACAACTTTACTCAAATAAACCACAATCCAACGTACTACTGTTTAGATATATTATAGATATATATTTAGCCTGTGAACGTACTAATTTTATGTTATTGACAATTTTCCAATAAGAAAAAGAGCAAAAAATGTAAAATATGAACATGATGATTTAACATTTAGAGAGTTAGTAAACATATGCAACGACAGGGGCTGAAACCTTTATGACTAAACTGAAAGGAGTTCTAGTATTATCCGTTTTTTATCACATTAACATTTAGATATTTACTTGTTAACTTATGCAAATCAAGATATTTTACCACCTCTATCAAAAAGGGTGCATATAATAATAATTATTTTAAATCTTTATTTTTTGAATTATCCTCTACAGTCTACACTAGAATACACACACACATTATAATTATTATAACTTATTCCATCACTACCTGCATGCCTGCAGGGTAGTGTTGGCGCTGCAGCCATTTTCTCCAAACATCTACAGCCATATTAGGGAAGAGCAAACCATGGTAGGCGAGTTTCCCTGCTTCAGTTAATCACGAGAAGAACCACTTCTCTGTTTGATCGAACTGTGCACAGAGTGGCCACAGACATAAGAATTCACCCGTCAAAAAATAATACTAATACGGTAGTTCCAATATTTTTCAAAAGTTTAATTCCCAAATATGTGCTTTTACTTTAAATCTACAAAAAGAACGACATGTTAAATCTTGTTATTCCTCTAGATTCTAGATATTTAAAACAATATCCACTCATTATTTTTATCTTTTAGGTACTTAAGCTCTAACAAAAAAATTTTTTCTTTTTTTTTGCTTTTTTTTTAATTAACTAAAAGTTTTATATTGTTTTAAATGCATAAAAATTTGAAACTTTAATCAATATTTCTGCATTGAATTCCTTGACCTTTTCCCGTTTCAATAATTCTATATAGTTTACAAAGTTGGTCAGAAATTCATTCTTTTTTATTTCTTTATTCTTTATTCCATGTGTCTTATTTATTACGTCCAATTCAGACGACAGTCAAATCATATATATATATATATATATATATATATATATATATATATATATATATATATATATATATATATATATATATATATATATATATATATATATATATATATATATATATATATATATATATATATATATATATATATATATCAGTGATGGGCGAATCCAAAAATCTTCGAATCCGAATCCAGTCATTTTTTTTAAATTCTCGAATCTAAATCGAATCCGAATCTTGCTAATTTTTGGATTTCTCGGATCCGAATCCGAATCCAAACCTTCGAGTGCGAATCCAGCTACTGTTGCAATTTCTCAAATCCGAATCCGAATCCAAACCCGGAACCTTCGAATCCGAATCCACTTGCTTCAATACTTTAATTCCAAGTAATTTAAATTCATATAATATAATATATATATATATATATATATATATATATATATATATATATATATATATATATATATATATATATATATATATATATATATATATATATATATATATATATATATATATATATATATATATATATATATATATATCTGGTGGGCAAAGGACAGATGGATGTCTACCAGTTACTACCATTGGTGGAAAATTCCCCGGACAGGATTAAACTGAAAGTCAACAAGCTTCGATATAAAACATTTGAAAGTTAGTAGGTCAAAGGAAGTTAACAAAATACTTAATGAGAGTGAGTTCCAGACATGCGAGCGTAGTACACGTACGATTGAGCATAGTGGTTAAGTCTGGTATCAGAGAGTTGGAAAGAGAAAGAAGATACTGCTTTGAAAGTAGATACCTCCTCAATGGAGGAGATATGCGACTTTAGGGTTTAGAAGAGTAAGTGTCCGTTGTAACTGTGATGATATTGAGGTTGACGTAACTACAGAGAAAGATACTGGGAAAGTTAATTGTAAAATCAATCTAAATATTTTGTTAGTATGTGTTAAGTGTTTCAGTGCTTAAAAAAAAAAAATAATAATTCATCACTATAAAAAAATTACGCCACGAAAGATTTTTAAAAAAAGTCAAATTTTAATTAAAGGACATTCAATTTTAATTTAATTAAGTTTAATTTAAGAATAACAATAATATCATAATAATAAGTGATAATAATAATATGAATAATAATAATAATCATTAAAAATAATAATCATATCGAAATAATAATAATAATAATAATAATAATTCATTATAAATAGCAAATAATAATTATTATAATATAATAAAACTAAATATAATAATAATATCATAATATAATATAATAAAAATAATATAACAATAATTATATTACATGACAATAATAATAATATAAAAAATTATAATACTAAAAATATAATGTAATAATAAAAAAAATACATGTACTAATAATAATAATAATAATAATAATAATAAAATGGACTTGACAATCTCTTTAATTTTTTAATCTAATTTTCCGATCTTAAAGGAAAATTCGTCACACTTATCACATAGCTCACTCTATAAATCTAGAATAGGGGAATCCAATGGTGAAAAGAACAGAGCTGCAAACCCCTTAGGTATTGATTTGTTCTACCACAAATGGGATGGTATCACCATTTTCTAAAATAGATATGACAAAGCTCCAAAAACCAGTAGTTACCTATTTATTACAGTTGCAAAGTCAATTGTTAACAATGATTATCCAAATTGGACATAACAAATGTTTTAAAATTTTAAAGACCAAGTTTCGAACCCAAAGGAGATCATGCCTGTAGAACTATAAAAGACCAATAAACTGTAAAAAGAACACAGCTCCAAAACTAGTAGTTAACAATTTATTACATTTGCAAAGTCAGAGGTAACAATGATTTACTATTTTGGACTTTTTATACTTCAAAGGCAAATTTTTGAACCCACAGGAAAATTTCTCGATATATCTTTGAAATCATGTCTATAGAACTATAAGAGCCCAATCTAATACTGAAAAGAACACAACTCCAAACCCAGTAGTTACCTATGTATTACAGGTTTAAAGTCCGTGGAAACAATGATTTAAAAACTTGGCCAAAAAAATTTTTTTTTTTTAATTTTAAAAACAAATTTCTCGGAATTTTCGTTAAATCACCTATATAGAACTATAAAAGAACAATCAAATTGTGAAATTAACAGAGCTCCAAACCCAGTAGTTACATATTTATTACAGTGGCAAAGTCAGTAGAATCTATGGTTTACTAAATAGGACATTTTTTTTTTTTTTTTTTTTTTAATATTAAGGACAAATTTTCAAACTCTAATTTTTCAATATTTCGAATCCGAATCCGAATCCAGTTAATTTTTAAATTCTGAAATCCGAATCTGAATCCAAGAAAAAACCTTCGAATCCGTATTCAGATATAGCCCATCACTTATATATATATATATATATATATATATATATATATATATATATATATATATATATATATATATATATATATATATATATATATATATATATATATATATATATATATATATATATATATATATTATATAAAATGATAAACTGTTATCAATTACTCTTTATCTGTGCACCTCAGCATTTGATTTTGTAAAAAGAAAAAGGAAAAAAAAGCCACGCCAGTGATTTATGCGAAAAAGTTTCATTTTTCAATTTTTTTGCGCTTCACCGTCAAAAGCTTGTAATCTTCCTTGCAATATTCAAATAAACGATGATATAAGCATTTTGTAACCCTTATATTTATGGATTTATATAAAAATGGCGATCGCTTCTATACCATGAAAGGAAAGGTAAGAAAAATGGGGCTTTCATAATATATATATATATATATATATATATAATATATATATATATATATATATATATATATATATATATATATATATATAATATATATAATATATATATATATATATATATTATATATATATAATATTATATATGGTAATATGCATGGCAAGAGGAACTTCTTTCAACCTAAAAAGCTTCGACACCCAGTTCCCCCCGACCCATGAGTAGCGATAAATGTAATCAAATAATACAAGACAAATTGCTTTGGTGTTAAAGACCTATATATATATATATATATATATATATATATATATATATATATATATATATATATATATATATATATATATATATATATATATATATATATATATATATATATATATATATATATATTGTAGCAGCACATACCAACCACCTTGATATTAACTGCCTGAGAAGAAGTATGCCCACCTCGAGTGCCCGCCTGGCATTCATAGGAGCCCTCATCAGTACGAGACTGTACATTTAAAATGGCCAAAGTACCATTGGGAAATACCTTCTGACGACGATTTAAAGGTAAAGACTTCCCACCTGCGGAAGGTGTAGAAAGTAATAATAATAATAATAATAATAATAATAATAATAATAATAATAATAATAATAATAATATACATCTTCATCAGCTCCCACCAAGGCTCTAGGAGCCTGTCAGCGGGGCCAGCACTCGTCTTCATCTTGATAATAATAATAGTAATAATAAATAATAATAATAATATGTCTAACCTTTGGTCCACTTTATGACGTGAACGGGAAACCCCCCAACGGGGCAAAGAACCCTCAACGTCTCTCCGGCCACCGCCTCGATGTCATTCATCGTTCGAACCACGGGAAGACCTGGCACAGAAAAGTAATAAATAACAATAATAATAAATTTCTTATTATTATTATTATCATTGAGTTATTATTATTATTATTATTATTATTATTAAACTTACCATATAACATTGAGGCGCGCCGAATGTGAGACGGTTCCTGCGTTGTTTTGAGCGATGCACGTATACAGGCCCCCAACAGAAGGTGTTACACTACTTATGTTCACATGAGACACTACATCGCCAGAGCTGGTGACGAACTGTCCTCTCACAATTCTGTAATAATAATAATAATAATAATAATAATAATAATAATAATAATAATAATAATAATAATAATAATACGCTCTTGGGAAGATGTTTAAATACTACTCAGTAGTTGAAATATCTGCCCTGTTTCTTGCCGTTTCAGGTAACATTTTAACCTACCTGAAAAGAGCAACTCGGAGAGCAACATTCGTAGTTCAAGATTTCTAATACGATGAAAGAAATGTTTCTCTCCTTTCTCTACCAACAATGTTTTTAAATCAACTACATTCTACATACAAAATCTATTTTCTTATCGGCATTTAAATACAGATTAGTAATGGTTATTTATTGATTAATGAGTTTTCATCTTTTGTTAAAAAAAGTTCTACTTTACCTTCATAGCTCTACAATCGTAACTTGTCAAACATTACCCCATTTTCCCAATTTCTACCTAGAACTTAGACTCCCAGTACCCTCTGACCCGTGAGTAGTGATTT
>SEYY01018338.1:15000-20000 GCA_009176605.1 Armadillidium nasatum
AAACATACATGAAAATTATTGCGAAAACCATTTATTCCGCAATAACTGTTCCGCTAAGTCTTTTTTTTCATTGATTGTGATTGTCCACATATTTTTATATGTATTTTGAACATTTACGGATAAGGTAAAGCTAATATTTGATAATAAAAATGTTTTGAATTTTAAGTCAATTACTTTCATAGTTATTTCCCCGAAAAATTTAAATAGGAAAAAAAAAACTTGACCTGATAGAGGAAAACGAGGAACATTTTTGAATTCCGCATGCAAAAAACATATCAGAACCCTTCATAGACCTAAGACCTCTAAAATGTTCCAGACCAGTGTTATAAATCTTTATATTTGAAATGAGCTTCAAAGAATATATATATATATATATATATATATATATATATATATATATATATATATATATATATATATATATATATATATATATATATATATATAATATATATATATATATATATATATATATATATATATATATATATATATATATATATTATATAACGATATATATATATATATATATATATATAAATATATAATATATATATAAATATATAATATAAAAGAAAAGAAAATCATATATATTTATTTCACAATATAATATTAAATAAATTAAATAATTTTATTTTTTTTTTATTTTATTTATAATTTTTTTTTTTTTTTGAAGGTCATTCTCTCTCTCTCTCTCTCTCTTTTCTTCTTTTTACTAAAAAGTTTTTCATTCTCTAATAAAAGTCATTTCCATCATTCATAAAGTTTCATAAAATTAAAGTGCCTTCGCAATTTTTTATATATATATATATATATATATATATATATATATATATATATATATATATATATATATATATATATATATATATATATATATATATATATATATATATATATATATATATATATATATATATATATATATATATATATATATATATATATAGATAGAGAGAGAGAGAGAGAGAGAGAGAGAGAGAGAGAGAGAGAGAGAGAGAGAGAGAGAGAGAGAGAGAGAGAGAGAGAGAGAGAGAGATAATGAAGGAATGCCAAATGAGCATGTAAAGAGAATGAAATATTAACGTTGACAAAAATTAATGTGATGGCAAAGAACATCTTTAAAGGTCCCTCCGGAGACGAGTGCGAGGCTTTTATGGTATTTAAATATGTATAATGATGACTGGGAAACGGATGAATTAGAGAAATGGGAGAAGGGGGGAGGGAATAATTAAAAGGTTGGGTGTCCCCCCATCCTTCGAAAGAAGGGTCGGGGTAAAACAAATAAGGTAAGCGAGATTGGATTATATGAAATAGAATTGGGAAGGTTTTCAGAGCCTCTTCAATTGCGAGTGATTTAGTAAGTTAAATAATACAATTCTCTTGCATAGCATATTCGATAACGAATAAGCTTGGTGTAATGTAGGTCCCTTGATCGATTCCTAAAGAGAAACTCTATAGTAAAGTTCCTCTCTCCTTTATAAACGCCAGAAGCCAGTGAAGTGTCAACTTTAAATATTACTGATAATAAACCCATCAACCTAAGTTGTAATTAAAGGTTGGTGGGAATGTTTTATGGCCGGATATTGGGTGTGATTTAAAAGCAGGATTTCTGAGTCCGAGTCGGATTCGAATAAAATTTGAAATAAAAGAAAAGGATTCAAATCGCGAACTTAAACCGGAACAGCATAATTTTAAACTGATGGATCCAAGTAATTTTAGAATGGCGGAACCGGCTACGAGGCCCTGATATAAAGGAAGATATAAGGGGAGTATAAATATTCAATATAATTTCAGATGGTATAGTACGTACTTAAAAACACAATATCGAAGAACTGATGGTTGCTAAACTTTACGGTATCTTAAATGACTCACAAATTTGAGGAAACTTTCACAGGTTTTGGTTACATGACTCAAAATTGAGGAAACTCACGGCTATGACTTAAATTTGAGGAAACTTTCAATTTAGGCGAAAAAAAAAAATACATACAGAGAAAATGAGGCAAGGAGGCAACCGATGCTACTAAATAAGAGTAACAAAGTGTATTTTACCATTACTTACAAGCATGATTTACAAATTAAAGAACCTTAACTTTTTTGTTGAAGTATTCACTGGTGAAAGAAAAGATTTGTAATTCAAGTCTGTCGCTATGAATTAAAAGAGTGCCAAAATGTACTTGACCGTAGCTTACATGACCATTTACAAAAAAAATAAAATAAAAAAAAAAAAAATAAATCAAAAAATAAAAAATATTAAAAACAACTTTCATCATTTTGGCTGAATTGTTTTAATGGTGAAAGAAAATTCTTTGGACACACAATAAAAAAAAAAAAAACTGCAAAAATACTGTAAATTAAACTTGAAGATCGGGAATGTGTGAAATTGAGCAAAGATTTGAGAGTTGGGGTTGAAGGGTGTTTTAAAGTAGGTGACGGTTGACGGGTAAACAAGTAGAGATGGGGTTGAAGGGTGTTTTAAAGTAGGTGACGGTTGACGGGTAAACAAGTAGAGATGGGGTTGAAGGGTGTTTTAAAGTAGGTGACGGTTGACGGGTAAACAAGTAGAGATGGGGTTGAAGGGTGTTTTAAAGTAGGTGAAGGTTGACGGGTAAACAAGTAGAGATGGGGTTGAAGGGTGTTTTAAAGTAGGTGACGGTTGACGGGTAAACAAGTAGAGATGGGGTTGAAGGGTGTTTTAAAGTAGGTGACGGTTGACGGGTAAACAAGTAGAGATGGGGTTGAAGGTTGTTTTAAAGTAGGTGACGGTTGACGGGTAAACAAGTAGAGATGGGGTTGAAGGGTGTTTTAAAGTAGGTGACGGTTGACGGGTAAACAAGTAGAGATGGGGTTGAAGGGTGTTTTAAAGTAGGTGACGGTTGACGGGTAAACAAGTAGAGATGGGGTTGAAGGGTGTTTTAAAGTAGGTGACGGTTGACGGGTAAACAAGTAGAGATGGGGTTGAAGGGTGTTTTAAAGTAGGTGACGGTTACGGGTACAAGTAGGTTGAGGTAAACAAGTAGAGATGGGGTTGAAGGGTGTTTTAAAGTAGGTGACGGTTGACGGGTAAACAAGTAGAGATGGGGTTGAAGGGTGTTTTAAAGTAGGTGACGGTTGACGGGTAAACAAGTAGAGATGGGGTTGAAGGGTTTTAAAGTTTTAAAGTAGGTGACGGTTGACGGGTAAACAAGTAGAGATGGGGTTGAAGGGTGTTTTAAAGTAGGTGACGGTTGACGGGTAAAAAAGTAGAGATGGGGTGAGCCACGTTGTCAAATGAAAAGACCTCAAAGTATTTAATTCAGTTATTAACTCAATTTAAATATTTGAATAAAATGTGAACGTAGAGAGAAAAAAGTGTGTGTGTGTGTGTGTGTGGTATAGAGAGAGACAGAGAGAATGACGATTTTCTTTCTTTTTTTTTCATTTGAAATTTATTATTAAGCTAAATAATTTTAAATAGATAAAAAAAAAATTAAACCATTTATTTAATATGTCAAGAAATTCGCAACAACCTTTTACTTGGAAATAAAATTTCTTCCAAGCCATTTCATTGTTTCTTTTTATTATTATTATTTAAAAATACGGTGACAGGAAAAATTTCTTCATTGCGAATATCTTCACATTTTCAGGCTATTATTTTATTTTTTTTATTTTTTTAAATCTCTTTAAAAAAAACGTTTTATGCCACATGAATTTGGTAAACATTCCATAACATTTTGAACTGCATATATATATATATATATATATATATATATATATATATATATATATAATATATATATATATATATATATATATATATATATATATATATATATATAATATATATATACCTAAATATATTAGCTATGGTAAACTTTGGGCTAATTTCTAGACTAAACAAAAAGAAGTTTGAAGTACGATCACAATTTATATGTTAAACGTTTAATAAAATTTGAACTTTGTGACAAAAGTGGAAAAAAAGGTGAACTGAAAAACGTAAACAAATCGCCAAGGGGGAGGGGGGGTGGAAAGTCCTATTTGAACTGGTACCGAATTGAGACTAGGAAAAAGACCTTGTATATGAGAAGAAGCCAGTGTTTATTAACATTCAGTGATAGACGAGAATGACGAATGGATTGTGAAATATGATTACATAACCAACAAAGGGGGTGGGTGAGGGGATTTTGAACATATGGTGACCATGAGTAAGGTTGGTATGATCTAATGTAAAGGTCTACTACTTAGTTTAACTTCGGAGGAGGGTAGAATGCCATCCACCAATTTCAAGCTTCATACGTTATAGTTTTTCTCCTTTCCTATCATATATATATATATATATATATATATATATATATATATATATATATATATATATATATATATATATATATATATATATATATATATATATATATATATATATATATATATATATATATATATATTAGCTCTGTAATTGAATTACCAATATAATTGATATAATTTAATAGATCAGTTTTCTTTTTTGTTGAATTAAATTTAAATTAAATAAAATGCTTATTGTGCATTTTCTTTTTATTTCAAATTAATTTCAAGAAACGCATGAAATGTCGATTTAACGCTGGACATTTGTTTACGTACTACAGTTGATCAAACGGACGCACACGAGCGTTTCCCGACGCATGCGATTTCCCGTTCGCTGATTGGTTAATTTTAATTGCATTCGCAGCCTTAGTGAGTCGAATGCGCAAACAGGCTGCATGCGAAATTTGGGAAACGCAGCCATTATCACAATATATATATATATATATATATATATATATATATATATATATATATATATATATATATATATATATATATATATATATATATATATATATATATATATATATATATATATATATATATATATATATATATATATATATATATATATATATATATATATAATAATAATAATAATATATAATAATATAATAATATAAGCGACTCAGGCATTCTTACACACACGAACGCACACCCCTTATTTACGAGGTATT
>SEYY01018338.1:22500-25000 GCA_009176605.1 Armadillidium nasatum
ATATATATATATATATATATATATATATATATATATATATATATATATATATATATATATATATATATATATATATATTACCATTCACCTTTCCCACTCTCGTGGGGTGGTGCCCGTCACAGTTCGCTCCCATACACACATCCACTCTCTATCTCCCCTCCCCTCTCACCACTGCCCTCCATCTCCCTCTGTCCTCCGCGACTCTCCTACCTTCGTCCACATTCAAACCTCTCCCCCCCAATATCTCCCTCACCCATCCATCCACCTCCACCTCGGCCTTCCCCTCCCTTCCTCCCTCTATCTCGGATCTCATCACTCTACCACCATCCTATTCTCATCCATTCTACACATATGCCCAAACCATCTTAATACACCCTCTTCCGCTCTGCGCACAATTCCCCTTTCCATTCCACACATCTCTCTTATTCTTTCGTTTCTGATTCTATCTACCCTCCTTAACCCACATATAGCCCTCAATCCTTTCATCTCAAAAACTTCTAATCTTTTCCTAATCTGAGCATTCATCCCCCATGTCTCACACCCATACATTGCAGATGGTAGACACATACTCTCAAACATTCTTACCTTAATTTCCTTTGATATTCTTCCCTTCTTCCAACTTCTCTCAGTCCCCCCATCACTTTCATTCCCTCCGTCATTCTATTCCTTATTTCCCCATCCATCCCTCCTTTTCCCTCCACTAACATTCCCAGATATTTAAACTCTTCTACCTCCTCAAATTTCTCACCTCCCACCTCGACACCCTCCCATTCCTCCCCTCTTGCTGCCTCATCACTGCCCCCAATCCACATCACTTTACTCTTTGTTGAGTTTACCCTTAATCCCTTCGAGGCACATTCCCTAACAAACTCCTTCACCAACATTCTCAATTTCTCCCCAGATTCCGCAACTATATATATATATATATATATATATATATATATATATATATATATATATATATATATATATATATATATATATATATATATATATATATATATATATATATATATATATTCCTCCGATGGCAAAGGCGGGAGACCTACCAATTTCCACCGGAGTTGGGAAAATAACAGATCCTGGTCGTTAAAGGTAAACATGTTCAGATAAACGGCGTTTGAACGTGTGAAAGTCAAAGGAAGTTGTGAAAACAGATAAAAGGAGTGTGTTCCAGACTTTCAGTAGAGTACATAATCTGGGGTCAGAGACTTGGACAGAGAAAGAATGAGAATGTGTAGAGAGGCGTGTCGTACGAGCTCTACTCAATGGAGGAGGTATGCGACGGGAGAGTTCAGAAGACGCAACAATTCGACGGGCAGAAAGACACTGGCTAGAATTAGTGAGAGCTGGAGAGTTGATGAGACAATAAGAGCACTGGACTCCACTTTTTCAAGGAGAGTTGCATGAAAGAAACTACCCCAGAAGTATGATGCGTTCTCCATACAGTGGAGAACAACGCACCTATAGAGAGCAAGCAACTGGAGTTTCTCATAATTTCCAACTTCTTAGAAGCTTCTTTAGAAAGAGAAGTAATGTGATTTTTCCAAGAAAGATCACGAGAAAAAGAAACACCGAGAATATTAAGAACAGGAGAAGGTTTGATTTGTGTGTTTTCGAAGAAGAAATCATAGTTGTTTGGAAGGCTGTTGAGAAGAGAGATGGAGGTATTGAGTTTTTGACGCATTGAAACGACCATGTTTTCTCTGCCCCAATTCGAAATACAAAAATGATCAGAGGTTAGTTGCTCAAAGTCCCCCATTCTAGCTTAAATTCACAGCTGTTATGAGGGGCCTCTTTCAAACTGGAAGGAATAATGAAGGGGGTGTCATCAGCATATGAGTGGATAGGTGATGAAGTAATAGAGAAGGTCATTAATGAAATGTAGAAAAAGTGTTGGATAAAAGATAGAACACTGAGGAATACTATTATTAATAGATTGAAAGGATAAACGGTGGCCGTCCACAACAGCTGCTACAGAACGACCGGAAAAGAAATTAGAAAGATCAAAGAGAGAAGGATAGATTCCGAAAGAGAGAAGTTTAGAAATCAAAGCTTTGTGCCAGACTATATCGAAGACTTTCGATATGTCCAGCGAGACAGCAAAGGATTCACCGAAATGCCGAAGAGCGGAGGACCAAGAGTCAGAGAGAAGGGAAAGAAGATCACCAGTAGAGCGTTTCTTACGAAAGTTAAACTGGCGAACAAAGATTAGAAGAACTGATATGTTTCTTTACCAAGGCAGGGTGAAAGCTCAGAAGCAAAAGTTTTGAGAACCACAGGAGGGATGCCATCAGAAACGTATGCCTTTTTAGTATTAAGCCCAGAGAAAGCAGAGATGACGTCTTTAGAAGAAATTATAATTTTAGGCATAAATGTGTTGGAGGGGGTTGAAGGAGGAGGAATTGTAAAGGAATTGTCTTCAGTTGAATTTGAGGCAAAAGTTTGAAAGAAGAGTTCAGCTTTACAAAAAGGCAAAACAGCAGTAGTGTCGTCGGAA